>PVIY010018497.1:14505-48038 GCA_004026745.1 Myrmecophaga tridactyla
TGTTCATTATGTTTGCTGAATATCTTCTTTATATCCTTCCTCAACTTGCTGATTTGATTTTTGATAAGATTTTGCATGTCTGTTTGAATATCCTGAATTAGTTGTTTCAACTATTATATCTCATCTGAGATGTGGACCTGTCTGGTCTGAGAAAATCTGACTGGGGTCTATAATACCTGAGGATATCCTCTGCAAAAAAAAAAAAAAAAAAAAAAAAAAAAAAAAAAAAAAAAAAAAAAAAAAAAAAAAAAAAAAAAAAATTAAAAAAAAAAAAAAAAAAAAAAAAAAAAAAAAAAAAAAAAAAAAAAAAAAAAAAAAAAAAAAAAAAAAAAAAAAAAAAAAAAAAAAAAAAAAAAAAAAAAAAAAAAAAAAAAAAAAAAAAAAAAAAAAAAAAAAAAAAAGGCTCCAATAGGCAGTGCAAGAAACAGAAAAATAGGAACTGAAAATTCTGATTATTTATTAAAAACCTATGCTAGAGGTCTAGAATAAGTTGAACTGAATGTCAGAGAACAGATAGAGAATAAAGCCAGAAAACCATAGGTAAAAGAGTGAAAACAACCTCCAGAATAAATTAATCAAGGAAATGAAATGCTTAGATGCCAGCAGAAAATAATGATGAGTCATACTAGAAAATTGAAGATATGGCCCAGTCAAAGGAAACCAACATTTCAGATGAGATATAATAGTTGAAACAACTAATTCAGGATATTCAAACAGACATGCAAAATCTTATCAAAAATCAAATCAGCAAGTTGAGGAAGGATATAAAGAAGATATTCAGCAAACATAATGAACAACTCGAAAGTTTAAAAAAGCAAATTGCAGAACGAATGAGAATAAAAGGCAAATAGAAGAGAAGAGGAAAAAACAACAATGGAAACCTACAACAGTAGATATGGAGAGGCGGAAGAAAAGATTCATGAGCTAGAGGTCTGGACATCTGAAATCCATTCAGAAGAAAATATAGGGAAAAGAATGGAAGAATATGAGGAGGGTCTTGGAATTGAATGACAGCATTAAGTGCATGAATATACATGTATAGTTGTCCCAGAAGGAGTAGAGAAGGGAAAAGAAGCAGAAGGACTAAGAAGGAAATAATCACTGAAAATTTCCCATCTCCTGAAAGATATAAAATTACAGATTGAAGAAGTGCAGCATATCCCAAACAGAATAGATCCAAATAGACATACTCCAACACTTACTAATCAGAGTGTTAAATGTCAAAGACAAAGAGAGAATATTGAAAGCAGCAAGAGAAAAGCAATCCATCACATACAAGGGAAGCTCAATAAAAGTATGGGTGGATTTCTCAGCAGAAACCATAGAGGTGAGAAGGCAGTGATATGATATATTTAAGATTCTGAAAGAGAAAAACTGCCAACCAAGAATTCTATACCCAGCAAAACTGTCCTTCAAAAACAAGGGGACGGTGAAATATTTCTAGACAAACAGTCACTGAGAAAATTTGTGACTAAGAGGCTGGCTCTGCAAGAAATACTAAAGGGAGCACTAGATAGGTAAAAACAGGAGAGAGAGGTCTGGAGAAGAGTGTAGGAATAAAGACTATCAGTAAAAGTAAAAAGAAAAAAGTTAGCTATGACATAAAATCCAAAAGACAAAATGGTAGAAGAAAGTACTGCCTTTACAGTAATAACATTAAATATTAATGGGTTAAATTTCCCAATCAAAAGACATAGACTGGCAGACTGGATTGAAAAACAGGACCCATCCATATGCTATCTACAGGAGACCCACTTTAGACCCAAGGTCAAAAACAGATTGAAAGTGAAAGGTTGGGTAAAGATACTTCATGCAAACGATAACCAGAAAAGAGCAGGGGTAGCTATACTAATATCCAAAAATTAGACTTCAAATGTAAAGCAGTTAAAAGAGGCACAGAAGGACACTATGTATTAATAAAAGAAACTATTCAACAAGAAGACATAACAATCATAAATATTTATGCACCAAGGCAGAATGCTCCAAAATACATGAGGCAAACACTGACAACACTGAAGGGAGAAGTAGACATGTCTGCCATAATAGTTGGAGGCTTCAATTTTCTGCTCTCTTCAATGGATAGAACATCTAGACAGAGGATCAATAAAGAAACAAAGAGTTTGAATAATACAATAAATGACCTGGACTTAACAGACGTTTATGGAACATTACACACCACAACAGCAGGATACACCTTTTTTGCAAGTGTTCATGGATCATTCTCAAGGATAGACCATATGCTGGGTCACAGAGCAAGTCCCACTAAGCTTAAAAAGATTGAAATCATACAAAACATTTTCTCGGATCATAAAGGAATGAAGTTGAATATCAATAACAGGCAGAAGGCCAGAAAATTCACAAATATATTGAGGCCCAGCAGTACACTCTTAAACAATCAGTGGGTCAAGGAAGAAATTACAAGAGAAATCAATAAATATCTTCAAGCAAATGAAAATAAAAACACAATATATCAAAACTTATGGGATGCAGCAAAGGCAAGTCTAAGAGGGAAATTTATTGTCCTAAATGCCTATATCAAAAAAGAAGAAAGAGGATGGGCAATGGTGGCTTAGTGGGAGAGTTCTGACCTGCCATGCTGGAGACCCGGGTTAGTTTCCTGGTGCTTGCCCATGTAAAAAAAAGAAGAAAGAACAAAAATTGAGGAATTAATTGTTCACTTGGAAGAACTAGAGAAAGAACAGCAAACTAACCCCAAAGCAAGCAAAAGGAAAGAAATAATGAAGACTAGAGCAGAAATAAATGAAATTGAGAACATGAAAACAATCAAGAAAATCAACAAAACCAGAAGTTGGTTCTAGGAGAAAATCAATAAAATTGATGGCCCATTAGCAAAGTTGACAAGAAAAAGAAGAGACAGGGTGCAAATAAATAAAATCAGAAATGAAAGAGGAGACATAACCACCGACCCCACAGAAATAAAGGAGATAATGAGAGGGTCCTATAAGCAACTATATGCCAACAAACTAGACAACACAGATTAAATGGATGGCTTCCCAGAAAAGCATGAACAATCAACATTGACTAGAGAAGAAATAGGTGACCTCAACAAACCTATCACAGGTAATGACACTGAACCAGTCTTCAAGAAGCTCCCCCAAAAGAAAAGTCCAGGACCAGATGGCTTCACATGTGAATTCTATCAAGCATTCAGGAAAGAATTAGTACCAATCCTGCTCAAATGCTTCAAAAAAATTGAAGAGGAGGGAAAGATACCCAAGTCATTCTATGAAGCCAGCATCACCCTAATATCAAAGCCAGGCAAAGATAATACAAGAAAAGAAAATTACAGACCAGTATCTTTAATGAATATGGATGAAAAAAACTCTCAACAAAATACTTGCAAATGAATTCAGCAGCACATTAAAAGTATTATACACCATGACAGAGTGGGATTTATTCCAGGTATTCAAGCCTGGTTCAGCATAAGAAAATCAATTAATGTAGTACACTATAGCAACAAACCAAAGCAGGAAAACCACATGATCATGTCAATTGATGTAGAAAAGGAATTTGACAAAATTCAGCATCCTTTCCTGATGAAAACACTTCAAAGGATAGGAATAGAAGGGTACTTCCTTAACATGATAAAGGGAATATATGAAAAACCCACAGCTAGCATAATCTTAATGGGGAAAGACTGAAAACTTTCCCTTTAAGATCAGGAACAAGACAAAGATGCCCACTGTCACATTGTTATTCAACATTATGCTGGAAGTTCTAGCCAGAGCAGTTAGACAAGAAAAAGAAATACAAGATATCGAAACTGGAAAGGAAGAAATAAAACTCACACTGTTTGCAGATGACATCATACTTTATGTCGAAAATTCGAAAAATCTACAGCAAAGAAAGTAAAGCTAATTAAATAAGTAAGTACAGCAAAGTGGCAGGGTACAAAATTAACACCCCCAAATCAGTAGTGTTTCTATGCAGTAGGGATGAGCAATCTGAGGAGTAAATCAAGAAAAAATTCCATTTACAACATCAACCAAAAGAATCAAATATTTAGGAATAAATTTAACTAAGGATATAAAAGAATAACAATGAAAAAAACTACAAGAAATTACTAAAAGAAATCATGGAAGGCCTAAATAAATAGAAGGCCGGGCAGTGTGCATGGATTGGAAGACTAAATATAGTTAAGATTCAGTTTTACCCAAATTGATTTATAGATTCAATGCAATACCAATTAAAATCCCAACAACTTACTTTACAGAAAAAGAAAAATGAATAACCAAACTTATTTGGAAGGGCAGGGTGCCCCGGATAGCTAAAAGTATCTTGAGAAAGAAAAATGAAGTTGGAGGTCTCACACTACTTGACTTTAAAGCATATTATGAAGCTTCAGTGGTCAAAACAGCATGCTACTGGCATAAAGATAGATATACTGGCCAATGGAATTGAATTGAGTGCTCAGAAATAGATCTTTTCATCTATGGACAATTGATCTTTGATAAGATAGTTAGGCCAACCCATCTGGAACAGATCAGCCTTTTCAATAAATGGTGTTTAGAGAACTGCATATCCACATGCGAAGAATGAAAGAGGATCCATATCTCACAGCCTATACAAAAATTAACTCAAAATGGATCAATGATCTAAACACTAGTGTTAAGACCATAACATTTTTAGAAGAAAATATAGGGAAATATCTTACAAATCTTGTAATAGGAGGTGGTTTCCTAGACCTTATACCCAAAGCATAAACATTGAAGAAAAACATAGATAAATGGGATCTCCTCAAAATTAAACACTATTGTTCATCAAAGAACTTTGTCAGCAAAGTAAAACGGCAGCCTATGCAGTGCAAGACAATATGTGGAGCCACATATCAGATAAGAGTTTAGTATCCAGAATATATAAAGAGATCCTTCAACTCAACAACCCAATTTAAAAATGGGCAAAAAATGTGAACAGACCCTTCTCAGAAGAGGAGACACAAATGGCTAAAAGGCACATGAAAAGATGCAGAACTTCATTGGCAAATCAAAACCACAAAGAAATATCATCTCACACCCACCAGAATGACCATTACCAAAAAACAGAATATGACAAGTGCTGGAGAGGATGTGGAGAAAGAGACACACTTATCCATTGTTTGTGGGAATATAAAATGGTACAACAGCTCTGAAAGGCAGTTTGGTAGTTTCTCAGAAAGCTAAGTATAGAATTGCCACATGATCCAGCAATCCCATAACTAGGTATATATTCAGAGGAACTGAAGGCAAGGACACAAATTAACATTTGCACACCAATGTTTATAGCAGCATTATTTATTATTGCCAAGAGATGGAAATAGCCCAAATGTCCACCAACAGATGAGTGGCTAAACAAGCTGTGGTATATACATACGATGGAAGATTGTGTAGCTATAAGACAGAAGAAAGTCATGAAGCACGTAATAACGTGAATGAAACTTGAGGACATTATGGTGAGTGAAATTAGCCAGAAGCAAAAGGACAAATACTGTATGGTCTCAATAATATGAAGTAACAGTAATGAGTGAACTTTGCGAGTTAAAGTTAAGAACACCGGTTATCAGGAGATAGAAATAGGGTAGAGATTGGGCATTTGGTGCTGAAGGGATACAGATTGTGCAACAGGACTGATTGTAAAAATTTGGAAATGGGTAGCACAATACTACCTGATTGTAGCACAATAATGTAGGTACACTGAATGAAGGTGAATGTGAGTGTGATTGAGGGAGAAGGGCTGGGGGCGTGTATGAAACCAAAAGAAAAGATAGAGGATAAAGACTGAGACAGTGTAACTTAGAGAGGACAATGACGGTGATTAAACGTACAAATACAAAAATGTTTTTGTATGAGGGAGAACAAATGAATGTCAACATTGCAAGGTGTTGAAAATGGATGGTATACAGGAAAAAGTACAATCACTGCAAGCTAGGGTCTGTAGTCAACAGTAACAGTGTAATGTGCTTCCACTGAATGTAATGAAGGCACTGTGCCCAAACTAAGTGTCAGCAAGGAGGGGGTATGGGGGAGGGGTATGGATTCTTTGTAGAAGAAAAGGAACTGTCTTTGTATATATTATGGTGGTGAAGACATGTTGGATTGTATGATGTGTGTTTAAAACTGTTTAAAAATGAACAAAAAACAAGTACTAGAGAAAATGTGGAGGAAAGGACGTATTTATTCACTGTTGGTAGGGAAGCTGAGAAGCGCGGCCCCTCTGGAGGGCAGTGTGGTAGTTCCACAGGAGGCCAGGGGTGGGGGTGCCATATGATTGTGCAACCCTGTTGCTAGGTATATAACTGGAGAAACCGAGTGTGGGGACACAAATGGACATTTGCCTACTGGCATTTATGGTGGCAGTGTTTGCGATTTGCAATAGATGAAGGTGGCCTAAGGGTGCAAGACTGAGAAATGGAAAGGGGAACTGTGGTGTGTGGATACAATGGACTACTGAGCAGTCACAAGAAGGAATGAAATTGTGAGGCAGGCAACTAGGTGAATGAACCTTTAAGATTATATGTTGAATGAAATGGCAGAAACAAAAAGACAAATATTATGATGCCTCATTCATATGGACTAACTATAACATAAAAACTCCTTGAACTGAAGTTGAGAACATGGGTTATCAGGTTGGGGCTTATTATAAAGGGTTCTAGATTGTAAGCTCTTACAACAGTCACATATATTCAGGAGTTGTAACTGTTATTTCTAAATTCTGAGATACTGAGCTGTTTGTATATAATCTGCTTGTTCCCAGAAACTTTGGGTATTTATGTGACTCCTGAGACTCGGAGTTAGAGCTCGGAAGCTATGAAAGTCAGCAGTACCCCATTCAGGAACTGTTTAAAAAGTTAAAAAGGTGATCAGACTTTGACAAGAGATATGGATGAAGCTGATCTGGATAGGACTAAGGTAAATCAGAATACAGGTTAAAGGATGATATCGTCCAAATTTTAAAACTTCAACTTCTGTGTGAGACCAAAGGGAGAGATGTTTATTTGGTGCATGTTTATATTTTGGGTATCGCATTACCAAATTTAACGTGTATGGTCAGTTTAGTTGAACGCTATAAGTATGTGGAATCTTGGAGTGTGAGATCATGTTGGTTTGTACAGGTTAGTGTGATGCCCAGATACATCCCAGAGTAATTTGGCCAGTGAATAAAAATTATTTGCAAAGTCCCCCTGGAGAACTGGGGAGAAAGGAGGAAATATTCGACTTCTCCATTTGGGGAATTCCTGATATTCTTGCAAGCAGAATAAGCCAAATCAATAGGCTGAGCCCTTGATCTTAGGGTTTGCCCATATGAAAATTATTCCTGCAGAGGAGAAGCTAAGCATACTTACAATTATGCCTAAGGGTCACCCCCAGAGAACCTCTTTTGTTGCTCAGATATGGCTCTTTCTCTAAGCCAACTTCGCAGATGAACTCATTGCCCTCCCCCATTTCATGTCTCCCAGGGGTATAAATCTCCCTGGCAACCTGGGACCTGACCCGGGGGATGAGCCGGGACCTGGCTTCATGGGAATGAGAAAAGCCTTCTTGACCAAAAAGAGGAAGAGAGAAATGAGACAACATAAAGTCTCAGTGGCTGAAAGATTTCAAACAGAGTTGGGAGGTTATCCTGTAGGTTATTCTTACATATTACATAGATATCCCTTTTAGTTTATGGTGTATTGGAGTGGCTAGAGGGAAGTACCAGAAACTGTTAAGCTGTGTTCCAGTAGCCTTGATTCTTGAAGAAGACTGTATAACCATGTAGCTTTTACTGTGTGAATCTGTCTGATGCTCCTTTTGTCCAGGGTGTGGACAGGTGAGTAAAAAATAAATAAATAAATATTTAAAAAATAGGGAGAGATTAAGGATAGAAATTAGGTAGATTGAAGTACTGTGGGTCAATGAGAGGGAGGGTTAAGGGGTATGGGAGGGAGGTATGGATTCTTTTTTTAATTTCTTTTTCTGAAATGAAGCAAATGTTCTAAAAATGATCATGGTGAAGAATCCACAGCTGGGTGATGATATTGTGAGCCATTGATTGTACGATGTGGTTGGACTGTGTGTGTATGGATATTTATCAATAAAAATGTCTTTTAAAAAGCTATAGGAAAAAAAATCTCCTTTAACCCTATCACCCAGAGATAGCCTCTCCTAAAATATCAATGTATTTTCATCTAGCTTTTTGAAAATATAATTAACATTTTATTTTGAAACAATTTCAGTCTTACAGAAAAGCTGCAAAACTAGTCCAGAGATCTCTGTATAATTTTTGCCCAGACACATTTTGTCACATTTCCTTTTTTATTTTCTTCATCTACAGGAGGATCATAAAGTCTGGAAATATAGAAAATATATATATATATAACATCATCAAGGACTTCCTCAGTCTGGGAATAAATAAAGTAACACCTACATTTCAAGATTTTCCAGCCACCCTGTATATTTTACGTTATTTTTTCTCAGCCATTTAAGGAAAAATTATATTAATTCATACTCTTTGGCCCTTTGCATTTCATTGTATTTCTCTTAAGAACAAGGACATTTTCTTACATAACCACAGCATAACTATTGTATCCAGGAAACTTGACATGGATACAAAACTTTTATCTAATCAGTGATGCATAGTCAGATTTTCTCACTTGTCACAGTGTCCTTGTGAGCAGTTTTTCCCTCCTGATCCGTGATCCAACCCAGAGTTGTGTGTTGCATTTGTTGTCTTGTCTCTTTAGTCTCTGTTAGTCTGAACAGCTCCTCAGCCTTTCCTGGCCTTTATGATGTTGACATATTTGATAAACAAGGCCAGTTATTTATTTATTTTTAACATTTTGTTATATTTACTTCCCATTTGTATTGTTATACTTCTACAAATAGATTAAGGAACTATAACCATAAACAATATATAGATTTTTTTGCATATTTAAAAATTTTTATAAATGGTATCATATATTATGCATTCTGCAGCTTAAATTCCTTCTTTTTTTTCCAATATTTTTATTGAGAAATCTTCACACACATACAGTCTATATGTGGTATACATCAGTGGCTCACAGCATCATCACATAGTTGTGCATCCATCACCATGGTTATTTTAAGAACATCTGCATCACTCCGGAAAAAGAAAAATGTCATACATCCCATAACCCTTATCCCTCCCTCTCATTGACCACTAGTATTTCAATCTACCCTATTTATTTTACCCCTCTGGTCCCCTATTACTTATTTTTATCCAAATTTTTTTACTCATCTGTCCATACTCTGGATAAAAGGGGCATCAGACACAAAGTTTTCACAATAATATAGCCACATTATAAAAGCAATATCAGACATAATCGTCTGGAACAGAGCGCAGCAGTTTCAGGTACTTCCCTCCAGCCACTCCAAGGCACCATAAACTAAAAATGAATATTTATATAATTCATAAGAATAACCTCCAGGATAACCTATTGACTCTGTTTGAAATCTCTCAGCCATTGAAACTTTATTTTGTCTCATTTCTCTTGTCCCCCTTTTGGTCAAGAAGTCTTTGTCGATCCTATAGTGCTGGGTCATGACTCATCCCAAGAATTCTGTCCCGCGTTGCCAGGGAGACTTACACCCCTGGTAGACATGTCCCATGTAGGGGGAGGGCAGTGAGTTCATCTGCCGAGTTGGCTTAGAGAGAAAAAGACTGGTTATTTTATGAACTGTTCTCAATTATGGCTTTGTCTGATTAGATTCAGGCCCACTGGAATTCTATGTAAGTGAAGTTGTGAACTTCCCAGGTATCCACCCAGAGGCACTGAGTGTCCATCTGTCCTCATTGGGGATATTAATTTTGATCACCCTGTGTATTAGTTTGCTAAGCTACCGGAATACAATATATCAGAAATGGAATGGCTTTTAAAAAGGGGTTTCATAAAGTTGCAAGTTTACAGTTCCAAGTCCGTGAAAATGTCCAAATTAAGACACCAACAATCGGTTACCTTCACTCAAGAAAGGCTGATGCTGTTTGGAACTCCTCTGTCAGCTGGGAAGACATGCGGCTGGCATGTGCTGGTCCTTGTTCCTGGTTTCGTTGCTTCTATCTTCTGATGCCTGTGGTTTCTTCTCTAAGCATCTTCTCTCAGCATCTGTGGGCATTCACTCTTAGTTGCTCTAGGACAAAATCCTGGGTTTCATCTCTTAGCTTACCATCTGCTGTGCTGGAGGTTTCTTCTTTTCAGGTTCTGGCTATTTCTGTGAGTCCTTTCTTAGCACCTGGGCTATTTCTGACTCGATCTCCAAACATCTACGTTGGCCCTGCTCTGAGCTCCCTCCAAAATGCTTCCTCTTTTAAAGGACTCCAGTAAACTAATCAAGACCCACCTGGAGTGGGTGAAGTCACATCTCCATCTAATCAAAAGGTCACACTCACAGTTGGGTGAGTCACATCTCCATGGAGATAATGCAATCATAAGTTTCCACCCTACAATGTTGAATCAGGATTAACAGAAACAACTGCCCCCACAAGATTGGATCAGGATTAAAACATGACTTTTTGAGGGGTACATAGTAGCTTCAAACTGGTATATCTTGTCAGGGTGTTTTCTGCTTTCTCCATTGAATAGTTGCTTTTTTCCCCTTGGAACTAACTAACATGCAGCCTCTAGGGAAGAAATTTAAGACCATACTGTTTTCATCAAACTTTTCCTTTAGGGTTAGAGGATCCGATGGTGATTCTTTCCCAAACCATTCTTTCATTTCATGGTGATTTTTCAACTCACTGACCATTCCATATTTATTGGTGGACTTTCTACTGTAAGGAAGAACTCCTTCCTACCCCACTCCCCAATTGTTTGTTGGTTTGTTTATATTTATTCATTCATGCATTCATTTATCTTTTTATTATCCATACAGACTCATGAATTCCTATTTTATTCAATGGGTTATAATCCATCTCTGTCCTTATATATTTTTATGCTCAAATTGTCCTAGATTTGGCCAGGTGATCCCCTTCAGCTTGGCTCCTGTGTCCTTTTAACCCATTCATATCTTTTTGGTGGGCATTTCATTATTTTCTGGCACAAAGAAATGGACCAGGCTCATGTTGTCACTGTTCTTGCTTCAGCCCTGGAATCAACCGTTTCTCCAAAAAGCCCTGGTTCCTTTTAACGGGGAATTGTATAGAGACGAGAATCTGGGTGTAATTCGTTTTTTTTTTGCTATATATTTATATCTACCTAGCTCTGTTTATCTCTTTTCAGTTAAGTAGGAATCATGGTGTTTATATGCATCTACAAAATCATATGTATTTTCCATTTTGTATATGTTATCTGCAAACATAATTTTGAATGGCTGCATAGCATTCCATGATGAGGGGACCCTCATTTATTTGACCCCCATCTTCTTAAACACAGCAGCAGTGACCATCCTCAGTCTACACTTCTGACCACCTCTGGTTGTTTCCCTAGACTAAATTCTTAGAGGTGAAATTTTGCCAGGTCAACAACATGAGCTTTGTGTCTACATGTCAGCTGGGGAAATGGTTTGTGCCATTTGACTTATAAGAGATTAGAAAAGCCACTGTTGGGTTAGGAATAGTGCTGAAGCTTGCGCTGGTCTGTGCAAGGCAGTACCTGGCTGGGGTGAGGTGCAGAATGGAGAGGGTGATCCATGCAGGGGCTCCCACGTGACCAGAGAGGAGGTGGCATTGGGTCTGGTGTGTGCAGGGGTCTGTGAGGTGACCCTGGGTCTGCTGCAGAGTGTTTATTGGGAAAGGATAGGAATAGAAGCTGGCTACAGGGTCTGGTGCCCCAGCGATCAAGGGGAGGGAGTGTGGAGGCTTCTATTTTCCATAAGCAAAGGAGGTGCTTGGAGCACTGAGGGGCTCCAGGGAGGCGTTTGGGGCAGATCCCAGAGTGCAGTGAGGCATGAACCTCTAGCGTTTGCAGCTTTCCCCTTCATCCCCCTTAGCTTGGCACTCTCTTTGCTCCGCCTTTGACTGGCTGGCTTTCCCCCAGGGCAGAAGTCCCAGTGGCAGTGTTGCTTGGTTTCCTTTCTTTGTGCTGTAATGCCTGTGGGCTGCTCAGCACAAAGCTCTCCTTCGCAGGGCCCCTGCTCTGGGACCAGGCTGGGGGCTGGGGGTTGGGGGGTGGGGAGCTGGCCCCTCATTCTGTGCCTTCTGCTGCTCCAGGACTAGGGGTGTAAAGGGCCTGAGGCCCCTGAACCTGGCTTGACTGTGCTTGCTCTGGGCCTGTGGGAAGTGGGCAGAGTCTGAACTGGACTCTGAGGCGCAGGCAGGACCCTCTATCTCCCAGGGAGTTCTAGGTGACCCCGGGAGGCTGGAGGTGGGCAGGGAAGGCTGGGGGAGGGTTGGGACCAGTGGTGCTCTGGGGCTTCCAAAGGAGCTCAGAGTAGCTCTCAGGGCATTGAGAGGGAGAGAAACGGAGGCACCTTGAAGAGATGCTGGGACAGTCACTGAGCACCCTCTCTGGGGCTTTTTGAGTTACCTTTAGAGAGCCCTCAGGCCTAGTTCCCTGGACCCTGAGGCCTCATGGGCATTCATCACCCAAGTGGGGAGTCCTGGGGGTGGGGGGCCCCAACAGTAAGAATGAGCTGTTGGGGGCCTCCCCATGTTGGGAGGGCAGTGTCCAACAGCTGATCAGCCCTGCTCTCCCACCCTCTCCTCCAGACGTCCTTCTACGGCCGCTTCAGGCACTTCTTGGACATCATTGACCCTCGCACGCTCTTTGTCACTGAGGTAAGTCTTGGCTGTCTCTCTCGGTGGACAAGGAGCGCTTTGTCCACTGGGAAATCTGTGGGTCCCCTTGAGGGGCAGGAAGGGAGGGAGGTGGGTGGAGAGGCCAAGGGAAGTGGGAGGTGAGAGGAAGGGCAGGAGGCAGCAGGTAAACTGTGGAGTTCACTCGCTGAGCTGCGGGCTTCATCCATGCTTCCTCATTTCCTTGGATCCCACAACGCCCCTTAAAGGCAGATGTCTTTCCTGTTATTATTTTTTTTAATCTTGATGAAATTATTACCATGCATAACGAACTCTGCTCTTTATAAAAGTTCAAAGCGCAGGTATATTCAAGCAGAACAGGAAAGTATCCTTTGCACACCTTCCCACACAGCTCCCTCCTCTCAGATAACAGCTGCTTATGGCTTTTTTTTTTTTTTTTAACTTAACAGACTTTATTGTAGAACTGATTTAGGTTCTGTGATTTAGGTACACAGAAAAACTGGACAGAGAATGCCCATATACCACCCCCCTCTGCATTCAGTCTCTTATTATTTTTTTCCTTTTTTTTTTTTTTTGCATGGGCAGGCACTGGGAATCGAACCTGGGTCTCAGGCATGGCAGGTGAGAACTCTGCCTGCTGAGCCACTGTGGCCCACCCTCAGTCTCTTATTATTAGTATCTTACATTAGTGTGGTCCATTTTGTTGCATTTAATGAACTGGTGTTGATACGTTACTAGTAACTAGAATCTGTGGTTCACTTTGTGTTGTGCAGGGCCATGAGGTTTGACAAATGCATAATGTTGTGTGTCAAGCAGAGTAGTTTCACTGTCTGGAAGTGCCCTGGGTTCCCCTGTTCACTCCTTCTTTGCCCCAGGCAACCTTGGGTCCCAGGCAACCTTGGACCTTTCCCCTATCTTTATTGTTTTGCCTTTTCTGGAAAGTCATATAGTTGGAATCAGGCAGTATGTAGCCTCTTCAGAGCAGCTTCTTTCACTTAGCAATATGCATTTATGGTTCCTCCATGTCTTTTTGCTTTTTTTTCTTTTTTAATACAGGCATTTGAATTTCCCTCTCCGCACTGCCTTTGCTGCATCCCGTACATTTTGATATGTTATGTTTTCATTTTCATTTACCTTGAGATATTTACTGATTTCTCTTGTGTAGTTTCTTCCTTGACCCACTGGTTGTTTAAGGGTGTGTTGTTGAGCCTGCATGTGTTTGTGAATTTTCTGGCCCCCTGCCGCTATTGATTTCCAACTTCATTCCATTTCCCCCATGTCTTTTTGTAGCTTACTAGAGCATTTCTTTTTTTCACTGAATAGTATTCCATTGTATAGATGGACCACAGTTTATCCATTCACCTCTGGAAGGACTTCTTGTTGCTTCTGATTTTATATAATTATGAGTAAAGCTGCTATAAACATTTGTGTGCAGATTTTTGTGTAGACAAAAGCTTTCAACTCCTTTGGATGAATACTTAGGACCACGTTTGCTGGATTGTATGGTAAGATTGTGTTTAGCTTTGTAAGACATTATTTCTAGACTGTCTTCCAAAGTGGCTGTACCATGTATCATTCCCATCGGCAACAAATGAGAGTTCCTTTGGCTTCATGTCCTCACCAGCATTTGGTTGTTGGTGTTTTGGATTTTAGCTATCCTAATAGGTATGCTGTTAATGACATTTAATGTTGGACTTATTAAGAAGTAATTTATCTTTTTTTTAGGTGTATAGTTCTAGATAAGTTTTGACAGACATAGTCAGTCATGTAACCACCTTAGCCAAGGTATGGAACATTTCCATCTCCTTAAAATGTTCTCTTATGCCCTTTATAGATGGTCCTCTTCTCCCACCCCAGCCTCTGGCAGCCACTGATCTGTTTTCTATCCTATCGTTTTGCTGTTTCCAGAATGTCATATAAATGGAATCCTATAGTCTGTAGCCTTTTGTATCTGGATTCTTTCCCTTAGCATAGTGGTTTTGAAGATTTATCCATGTTGCTGTGTTCATCAGTGGTTCATTCCTTTTTATTGCTGAATAGTATTCCATATTCCATTGGATGGAAGTTCCTACTGACTTTGTTTATCCATTCATCTGTTTGTGCACACCTGAACTATTTCCAGTTTGTAACTTTTGAATAAAACTGCTATGAATATTCTTTGTGTGGATGCATGTTTTCTTTTTCTCCGATAAATAATGAGAAATGGGATTGCTGGCTCATAGGATAAGTGTATGTTTAACTTAGGAAACCGTCAGACTGTGGTTCACAGCAACTAGACCATTTTATGCTCCCATGATGTGCGATGTGTGAGAGTTCCAGTTGCTCTGTGTTCTCACCAACACTTGATAGTATCAGTTTTTAAATTTCTTATTTTAGCCATTCTAAGTGGTTTGCCTTATAGACTTTTCAATACATGTACACATGTGTGGGGGAATGTGTGCACATATAAAATAGCAAATACTTATTAGGCACTTAATGTGAGCCAGGCCATGTTGGAAGCATTTTACATGCATTAGCTCATCCAAGTAATTCAAAGCAACCCTCTGAGATTGATATTATCATAAGTTCTATTTTAAAGATGAGGCAACAGACAGACAGAAGTTAAGTCTCATGCATGTGGCCACCCAACTGGCAAGTGGTGGAGCCAGAGTATGTACCCAGGTAAGCTTGTCTCTTAGCCAGTTTGTTCTCCTGCCCAGGTAACTTGAGTTTAGGAACCCTCTAGAGATTTCTCAGCTGGCAGAAGGCCTAAGCTCTCCGTCCTGGGTCTCTATGCACTCTGGGGTGCATTCCTGAGCCTCTTAGTCTACTTCCTGAGTGGATAGCACTTCCCAGCTCATCTTCTCTGTGCTGAGTTGAACTTGCTTCAGCCCTGGAGTTGACAAGCTCTGGGAGGAAAAAGCCTGATGGAAGGAAGCACAAAGCTTGCTGGGCACCTGGACCATCTCCCTTTTGCCCTGTGGGAGAAGCCCAGTGACTTGGAATGTGGAAATTATCCTGCAACGTGGTTTCCTATTGCATCTCAGCAGGGATGAAGGGCTCAGGTATGTTACTGGCTGGCTTTACCTGTCCCTCTGGGTCTACTGCCTCTAAAGGTTAAGACTGCTGTGGTTCTAGGCTCTTTCTGGAGCCTCCTGAAGAATAATCAATTCTATTACATAAACATTTGGAAGAGCACAAAATCAGAGAAACTCCTTTAAGAGCCTAGGTAATGTGTCTTTCTGGAAAGTTCCAGAACTATGCAAAATGATATACAATTACAGTCCTAAAATCCAAACACAAATGCCACCTGCTTGATAAAGAAGTCAGCATGAGTCAATGCTTAACTCAAAGGGTAGAGATGCTGATGAGAGGTGGGTGAAGGGAAACCTGGGAGATGGGAAGGTATTTTAGAGCCCCTCAGATTACCACAAGCAGGCAGGGTTTTGGGGGGTGCATGAGCATCTACCAGGTGGTATGCTTCCCGGCCAGGGAGCTCTCACCCCTCCCTCCTCTTAAGTCCTCCCTCCTTCCATGCGCAGACCATTTCATTTTACAACTCCTTGTACCATATCTTTCTTCTTCAACTCTGACATTTTCTTATACATCACTAAATTATTTTAAGCCTGTTTCCTCTATCAGTCAATGCAAAAATCTCATACCTTTCTTTACTATTCATTGAAATGTCAAAGCAAGTATATATTTACTGTCCAAAAAATAACCAAAGCATTGGCAATTTTAGAATATTTTTCAAATTCCCCTTACTCCCTTTCCTCATCAGAGATTCTGATAATCTTTTTAGAAAGTTTAGAAGTATGAAAACTTTTTAGAAAGTTTAGAAAGTTTGGAAGTATGAAAACAGGCCCCACTCCCCCCTTTCCCCCCAGCTGGGGCCTGTTTTCACACTACCTGCCAGCCTTTTGGAAAGCTTCTGTCCATAGAAGTTCTTCTAGGCCCTAAAAACTCTGGGCCTGATTTTATACAATTATGAGTAAATCTGCTATAAACATTTGTGTGCAGATTTTTGTGTAGACAAAAGCTTTCAGCTCCTTTGGATGAATACTTAGGACCACGTTTGCTGGATTGTATGGTAAGATTGTGTTTAGCTTTGTAAGACATTATTTCTAGACTGTCTTCCAAAGTGGCTGTACCATGTATCGTTCCCATCAGGTATGTTACTGGCTGGCTTTACCTGTCCCTCTGGGTCTACTGCCTTCAGGCCAGGAAGCAGTAGGCTAAACCCTTGCTGGCTCCAGCCCAGACAGGTTGCTTAGCAAGGCACCACCATGGAAGCAGTGATTCCCTTACTTGAGCCCCAGGAGGACCAGGCTCCTTCTTCTGTTGGGCTTTGTGCTCGTTTGAAGGGAAATATGCCCCCTAAGAAAAGCCATGTTTTAACATAAATCCCATTTCATAAAGGTAGAATAATCTCTATTCAATACGGTATGTGTGAAACTAATGAGATCATCTCCCTGGTTGACGTGATTTAGTTAAGAATGGTTGTTAAACTGGATTAGGGGAGGACATGTCTCCACCCACTTAAGTGGGTCTTGATTAGTTTCTGAAGTCCTATAAAAGAGGAAACATTTTGGAGAAAGAGACTTCAGAGAGAGTGACACTACGAAGTAGAGAGTCCACCAGCCAGTGACCTTTGGAGATAAAGAAGGAAGATGCCTCCCAGGGAGCTTCACGAGACAGGAAGCCAGGAGAAGATGCTAGCAAATGATGCCGTGTTCGCCACGTGCCCTTCCAGCTGAGAGAGAAGTCCTGACTGTGTTCGCCATGTGCCTTCTCACTTGAGAGAGAAACCCTGAACTTCATCGGCCTTCTTGAACCAAGGTATCTTTTCCTGGATGCTTTTCATTGGACTTTTCTATAGACTTGTTTTAATTCTCGGCCTTAGAACTGTACACTAGCAACTGATTAAATTTCCCTTTTTAAAAGCCATTGCATTTCTGGTATATTGCATTCTGGCAGCTAGCAAACTAAAACAGGCTTAGTCCACAGATCGTTGGGCTCATGTCTACAAAGCACTGTTTTTTATCCAGGGCCTGGGGCTGGCATCCTGGGAGGGAGTGTGGGGCCATGGCTGCCCAGTTAGGGCATGTGAGGGATGGGCCTGTTTGCCTGTGAGGGTGATGGGCTAGTGTGGGATGTGAGGAGGTGGTTCCGGATCTGGAAAGGTCCTAAGCGGCTTGAGCCATCTGCTGACCTGGTTCTCAGGGCCATTAGCTGCGTCAATAGGTAGAGTCATCCTGATGAAGGTTTGCAGTTACTTTTCTACAATTTATAACCAACCAAGCTTTAAAGAGATTCTCACTCCTATGTGTATAATGAGGTGGAGAAGCTTACTCACCCTACTTTCTCTTAGGAAGGAGGTTGTCTTTGTACCAAAAAGGCCTTGAACGAGGCTTCAGGGAAGGGAGGAGTTTGCTCTGCCTGACAGAGGGAGAGGAACTGTGCTTTTTTGATCCTAAAAGGAGAAAGAAAGAAAAGGAGAGAAAAGCAGTGGTGAAGAGAGCAAGAAACAGGGATGAGCTGAAAGGCCGGTGAAAGAAGCACCAGAAGGCTGCGGACCCTTCAAGATGGGGGACACCCACTGTGCTTGCGAAGGCTGTGGTGGTGGTGCCTTTAGCTCCTCCGTCATCGTGAAATTGTTAGTGAGCTCTGCCCGATCTGTCGTATCTCTGCAAGAGTAGACTATTTGAAGGAAGCTTGCAGGGCTTTGAGTCTTCAGTCCACGGAGCAGTGTGTGTAGATTCAGGCCGGAGGAGGGGAACCACCAGGAGCCTGCGAAGCCCAATGGGGCGGGGGTTTGCCCTACTGTCCAGGCCCTGGGATTACGTCTAGATCTCTAGCGGCGAGGCTGTGCAGCTGACATCTATGAGTCACTTCTAGTGTGGACTAAAGACGGAAGGAATTGCTATTCTGAATTCAGTATTTAAGGGAAGGGATGGGCGACAGATTTTCCTCCTGAAGGGCATGCTGAATGAAGTGGTATTAGCAATACCAGCTTAATACTAGTATTGGTGTAATCGTCTGAAACTATTTGGGGTGTATTGTATACCTATCAGATGGTACCAGAGGGCAGGACAGTTTGGCATCTAGGCAAGACCTAGTCAATGAGTGTCTTTCTTCTGTGAGCTAAAAGACACATTTTCTGGGTTTTTCCCCCACTGATTTTAACTGTAATCTCTAAATATTAGAAAACAGATAAAAAGTCTAACAAAGAAAATCAAAGCTGCTTATAATTCCACCTGCCAGAAATAAATCACCATTAACATTTTGGTGTATATAATGTATAAAATTGAGATGATTTTTATCATAGAAAATAGACAAATGGGTAGATAGAATCATATATAATATATGCATATATGCTATATGTTTTTTCCATTTAACATATCATGAGCTTCTTCCTTGTCATTAAATGTTGTTTCAAAGCAAGTTTAATAATTGCATAGTAATCCATCACATAGTTATTCTATAATTTATTTAATCATTGTCTCTAGTATTAACCATTTAGGTCGTTTCATGTCTTTTGCCATTATAAATAATATTACGATAAATATCCTCGTACATAAATCTGACTGTATTTCTGTTTATTTCCTTTGCATAAATTCCTAGAAGTGGAACTTCTGGATGAAAGACCCTTTAAAGGTCTAATTATCGTGCAAATTGTACCAGTCTGTACCAAAATTATATCAATGTATATTCCCAAAAGCTGTAGGTAAGGGTATCCACTTAAATCTAGTCTAGACAGCATCAGGTATTCTAATTTTAAAGCCTTTAATTGAATGGTTAATGAAAAAATTACCCAGATGTCAGTTCCTTTGTGCGCTTTACATTCTTGTGTGCTTGTGCACATTTAGGCATACTTATTACTTTGAATACATAGTTTTTATTTGCTTGCTTCACTTATTTCCAAGTCTTTATAATTTTTAAAATCGAGTTTTGTAATATAAATAACCATCTCATGTTGTTAGAATTCTAGTTTTTTTTCCTTACTGTTTTTTGCTCTCCTGCCAAAATCAGTCTGAGGCATATCACTTTTGCTAAATTTATATTTTAGAATAAATTTCCAGGAGTGGGGTACCTTGGCTGGAGGCCATGGCTGTTTTTAAGGTTCTTGAGTTAGCCGAATAGATTTATTTTCGAAAGAGTTGTACCAATCTGTTGTGCTGCCAGAATCATATCAGTTTCACCCCATGCAGGCTCCCAGAAGGGGGATGGAGGCCAGCCTCAGGGAAGGCAGAGCTCCTCAGGGGCTGCTTGGGGCTGGGGGCACCCAAGGAGCACTCCCAGCACAGACAGGTACCATGGATGTGGAGCTTTTCTTGCACATCTGCAACAGGAGTTTTGCAGACCATGTAAGAGTGTTTGGCCCTGCCCTTAGCAGACGTGACACTGACCCCAGGAGGTGTCCAGAGAACAATCAGATAACAAGCAGTCCAGGCAGGATGTGCTGTAAGCGGTCTGCCCCCTGCAGCCACCCTCCTCCTCAGTTCATTCTCCCCACTGCTTGCCCCACTGCCAGTTCATTTTCCCCACGGGTGCCTTCTTTTTCCTTTTCTTAGTTCTGTAAGCTCTGGGACTCCCCAAATCTCTACTTGGCCGAAGTGTCCCATGTTTCAATTGAACCCATTTCTTCTAAACATGCTTTCTGTTTTTTTCTGTCAGGCTGGGCTCAGGTTTGAATGAGCGTAGAAAAGGCTGTCCTTTTTTTCACCTGGGGTGCCCCACCCCTGCCCCAGGAGCTGCCACTTTTGGGGGGAGTTCCAGCCTTGTTGTGGTTTATCTGAGACTGCCCTGCTCTCAGTTGCTTTCAGGTGCTAAGACTGAAACGGCCCAGTGCTGGGGGTTTTGGGTGCTTAACCCTTACTCTCTGACCTTGAGCAAGGAAATATCCTTCCCACTCTGGCCCCTGTTTTCTTAGAGAAGGGTTGGTCTCGATGATTCTATGATACACACATATAGAAAGGTATTACTGTTCGCATCTTGTGTGAACAGCATACAGTGTTTTGGAATCCTGGGATTTTGTAAAACCAGCATCACTGTCCGGGGACTTGGCCTGCTGCTTTTGAACCCGACCATCCCCTTCACCTCTGCCCGCAGCAGCCTCATTACATTAATTCATTCATCCATTTTTATTAAATGCCTGTTATGCATGGCCCTGTGTTGGGGACAGGCTGGGGGTGAGCTGGTCCTGTGGTCCTTACAGAGGTTCATAGAATCAGTCCCTGACCCCCCAGTACTTTGCAGTCTGACAGATGAGATGGTCAGTGGGCAGTAAGTAGCTGGAAGCTTAGACAGGTGCAAACCCAACACTCTCTGTTCGGAGGAGGAAGGGTCCATTTCCGGCAGGGTGATCTGGAAGGTTCCTAGAGAAGGTGGCACTGAGCCTTGAAGGGCGGCTGGGGTGGTGACAGACGTGGCGGAGGGAACAGCATGGCGGGGCCAGGAGGTGGGATGGGCAGGTGTGACCTTCTATTTCTATCTCTGTTTCTTTTCGTCGTGTTCCCATACCGTCACTTATTTAATAGTAAATATGATAATAAGTATAAAAATATTTAAAGCATGTTGTTATCCTCCCTTAGCCAACCAGGTATTACTCAGTCTGCATTTAATTTGGACATGGCCTATGGTGTTCCCTCCTTCCTTGCCTCCAGGAAAGATTGCTTTGGCTCCGATGATTCTTTCCCCAACATTTCTTAGTGCCCTTTCCTTCCTGAGTCCCTCCCCACCCCACCTATCATGGAATCTGCCCTCTCTGGCCACCACCTGAACCCTCCAAGCCTGCGCCTTTGCTTCCCGGCCTTTCCCCTCAGCCACTTGGAGCAGGACCTGCTGGGGCAAGATTCTTTTCTGTTCAAATTCTCTGCTGCTGGTGAAGACCTCTCCCAGATGTGCGGGTTTCCAGAGGGACCTTCTGAAGACGAGACCTCTGTCGAGGACCAAGAGACACCCTCGTGGTGACCTTCTCTGGCAGGCAGGCTGGTGAAAGAGATGGAGTCTGGGAGGTGGCAGCCGGGCCATCCTTCCCCCAGCCCAGGGCCCCCCATAGTCTTGCCTCTGCGACAGCCAGGCCCCCTCCCCCCCAGTCTGCATTCAGGGGCTGCTGCTGCCTGTTTGTCCCTGACTGAAAAGACTTCCTGCCGGGCTCACCCGGCCACTGGCCTCCCTGCCTCTGCCCAGGGCCCTTCTGCCAAGCCTCAAAGTCCAACCTGGTGAGAGGGGTGCTTACAGCCAGGAGGCCCGCCTCCTAGCCTCCGAATTCCATGAAAATGCCCCCTCTCCTCTGCAGTAGGGAGACCCACCCCCAGAACAGCCAGGCCTCAGGGACCCCTCAATACCACGGCCTGGGATGTGACTGTCCCATGGGGCCCGGAGCCCCAGCCCCTCAGCCCAGCAGAGGGTCGAGAAGGCCCGAGGCCAGTCTATCGCATCCGGAGGCAGAAAGCCATATTCTAGCTTCCTTCAGCCCTGGATTCTCAGACTTGTCTTCAGGAACTTTGGATTTAGTTTTCTCTCAGTCCATGTCTTTTGCCAAGATTAAGGCTCTTTGGAACTTGTTCTTTTGGCAGGAGGGCTCCCTTTGATGACTGTGTCAAATGAGATGGAATCTGGCCAGGTTGTTATAGGAACTCAGGAGAATCCCTGGAGTGGGAAAAATAATGAGAACACGGGGCCATTCACCATTCAGGGTTGGAAAGTAGAGCGCTCATTGTCCGGGTCTGCAGAGGCTGTCCCTGCGGGAGGAAGCAGGCGTGGGGGTGGCGGAGCTTAATGTATCAGGAGGAGGCTTGGGGGGATTGTACGTGTGTGGGGAGGGGGCATGGGCAGAGCGAGGGTTCTGACTAAACTCTGGGTCCAAATACTGAATTTCTCACACACGGTCTCTGCAACCTTAAGCAAGTCAAAACGAGCAATCTCTGTGACCCATTTTTACTGAAAAACAAATGTATTAGGTCTAGAAGGAAAATCATCCTCACCTTTGCAGTGGTTAGCTCAGTGCTGTGATCACAGGTGATTAAATGTTTTTTTGTTTTTCTATTTTTTTTCTGACATTTTTCTGTAAGCATCATGGATTACTTATATAATCAGAAAAAAAAAAACTGCAAAGCTCTCTCCACTTTAGAAACAAATTCCAGAAGAACTCTTTGGAATCTAGGAATTGATATGTTTGAAAGGGAAGGGATAGAATTTTCTAGCATTCAGTTTGCTCCTAAGTAAGAAAACCTTTTTCTGACCCGACTGCTGATGGTTCTGCCATGAGCCAACTCTGGGTTAGGCTGTGCTGGGGTGGGCCCTTTGCACCCAGGATGTGCTCCATGCCCTGACGGATGGAGGGTGGCCTGGCTGGGTGTCTGGGCTGGCAGTTATTCCTGCTGTCACAGGTAGCTGTTCATTTCCCATCCTTAGGGACCACCCTGCCGGCTGGCTCAGCAGACCCCCAGTGTACTCTTAGGTGCCAGGTGCCCCTACTGCTGCTGCATCCTTCTTTTAGACCAAGGGGCTCATGTTGAGCTCTCTATGCACCCCTGGCCTCAGTCAACCAATAGCCTTGGTCAAAAGGAAAACAGGATGGCTTCTCTAGGTTTCTTTCTCACACTGGCATCCTTGATTTCTGGGCCTCTCATCTGTTGTCTGTAAATTTTTTAAGGTGCAACATGTATGTAGTAAATTGCATAAATCTTAAGTTTATGGCTCAAGGATTTTTTTTACGTATGCTTGTTTATATGCATGTGAAGGGGGTCAAATAAGGTGCCCCCAAATTTATCTCTGCCTGGCAGCTTGGAAGTGATTTTATTTGGAAGTAGGGTCTTTGCCGATGTAATTAGTTAACACTCTTGAGATGAGAGCACCCTGGATTTAGGGTGGGCCCTAAATCCAATGACTAGTGACCTTATAAGAAGAGGAGAGGAGACACAGAGACAAAGGGGAAGGCCATGGGACCACAAGGCAGAGAGTGGCATTTAGCTGACACAACCCAAGGAACACCTGGAGCCAACAGAAGCTGGAAGAGACGAGGAAGGATTCTCCTCTAGAGACTTCAGAGAGAACATGGCTTTACTTACCCCTTAATTTTGGACTTCTAGCCTCCGGAACCATGAGAGAATACATTTCTGTGGTTTTAAGCCTCCTAGGTTATGGTGATTTGTTGTGGAACCCCCAGGAAACTAATCCACCCCATGTAACCATTCCTCCAATCAAGATGTTGAACATTTTATCACCCTAGAGGCTCCCCTTCCCAAGTCAGAACCCCTTTCCAAAACATCACTGTGATGACTTCTACCATGATGGGTTAGTTTTGCCTGTTTTTGAACTTGATACATGCTTTTTTTGTGCCTGGCTTCTTTCATTATTGTTGTATGTGTCAGCTATCTATCGCTATGTTGTAAGTCATCCCAAATTTTAGTGGCTTAAAACAAGTCTATTATTTTGCTCATGGATCTTCAGTTTGGTCAGGCTCAGAAGGGATGGCTTATCTCTGGGCACCATCAGCTGGGGTAGCTCACCTTGGGGCTAGAGGACTCATTTTAAGATGGCTCACTTATATGGTGGGCTAGTTATGGCTGACAGTTGGTAGCTTAGATGGAGCTTGGGTCTCTCCATGGACTGCTTTGCTTCCTTCTTTGGGCTTCCATGATGTCTGGGTTCCAAGAGCGAGCATCCCAAGAGAAAAAGGTTAAAGTGCAAGGCATTTTAATAACCTAGCCTCAGAAGTCAAATTGCATCATTCATGCCATACCCTACTGGATGAGGCCGTCACAAAGGCTAGCCTAGGAAAAGGGGGAGAGGATATAAACTCCACCTTTTGACAGGGATGTGGGAAGAGTCCTGAAGAGCATGGGAGAAAGGAGATATTCTGGCAGCTGTCTGTATCAGTTGGATTCTCCAAAGAAACAGAACCAACAGAATTTATTGTATTTATTTATCTATTTATTTAAAAAAATTGACTATGCAATTATGGAGAATGGCATATCTGAAGTTGTAGGGCATGCAGGCAAGCTGGAAATTCTCCTAGGAGTTGAAGTAGTATTTCTTCTCTAGGAAGCCTCAGTTTGCTCTTAAGGACTTCGATTGATTAGGTGAGGCCCACCCACATTATGGAGGTTACTCTCCTTTGCCTGAAGTCAACTCTAATCACTCTATAAAATACCTTCATTGTAACATCTAGGCCTTGTTTAACCAAACAGTTGGATACTGTAGCCTAGGTAAGTTGACACATAAAATTAACCAATACATCATCTTTGGAAGATACAATCTGCCACATTATGTCTATGGGATTCTTCCACATTGTTACATGAAAGTAATTTGCATTTTTACTTGCTATGTAATATTTCATTGTGTGTTTGTGTGAGCTACAGTTTACTTATTTATTCTACTATTAATCGAGATTTGAGTTATTTCCAGTTTGGGGCTATTATGAATAGGGCTGGTATTAACATTCTTACACTTTTTTTTTTTTTTTGGCGGGGGGTGGGGAGGAAGGCTGCCTTCTATTCCGATTGCTGTTTCTTTAGTTTTTAAAGATTTTAACAAATAATACAATTTATTTTTTCCCCTCTCATCATTTACTGTGGCCATATATACTTTAGTATGTAATTCTCTGCTAGTGTTTTTAAAATGTTTAAAATAAACTATATAAGTATGTCATAAATGTATTCTCCTTATAAAAACTTTCAACATTACAATTAAGATTAAAATTCCTTTGGACACCCTTTGCCAATTCTGGGGCATTTCCCCCCTACCTCAGAATAATCCCTGTTATCAGTTTGGTGGATCTCCTTTTAGAGCTTTTTTGATGCATTTGCGCACATAAATATTCTTATAGAAAATATTGGGTTTCTTTGTGGAGGGGGGGAGGGGGTGCATGGTCCAGGAATCGAACCCGGGTCTCCCGCATGTAAGGTGAGTGTTCTACCAAGGAACCAGAAAATCTTGTTTTATGCATGGGTGTGGGTTGGTTTGTTTGGTGGGATGAGTGACTTCACACTGATCTGCAGTTTGCTTTGCCCTCCAACAAAACACCTTGGCCATGTGGCCATGGGTGCATATGTAGCTCTACTTCACTTTTAAACTGCCAAGCACGGTCCATAGTATTGCCATCCACCATTGTTTAGCCAGTTCCCTAGGAAGGACATTTAGGTTATAGCTTTAGTTTTTGTTTTGTGTGGGCTCCCTGAACTGGAGGGCAGGACTTAGGCCTTACACACTAAACATCAGTACTCAATTGACACCGATGCAATCCCCCAAGGGAAAGATTTGCAGGACCCCCAGATCTGTGCTCTTCATTGACCCTTTTCTTTCCCCTCAGAGACGTCTCCGAGAGGCCGTGCAGCTGCTGGAGGACTATAAGCATGGGACCCTGCGCCCGGGGGTCACCAATGAGCAGGTAACGCTGCTGGAGGTGGGAGTGATGCAGGCAGGGGAGGGGAGGGAAGGTAGTAAATACCCAGCTCCTCCCCAGTCCCAGGCCCACCTCTCCCCACCGCAGGAGCTACTTCTGAGGACTCCTGGCTCTTTGCAGGGGACCAGATCTCTGCCATGTTCTGGGTCTGATGGGAGAATGGGGGTTGACAAGGCTAGAATGGCCCAGAGGCGTTTGCACTGGCTCACGGGATCTGACGCTGTGCGCCTCTTCCCATTCCACAACCAGGGATATCATGGTGGTAGGTGAAATCAGCCATCGAGGGAGTAGTTACACTATGGAAATTAGCAAATGCTTCAAATCAGGACTTTTATCCCAAAGAACCAGTTATTAAACACTCGTCAGCGTACTACTGCCTAAAAATTCATGTAGGAACTTGAACTAGACCTAACTGAGATGGCGATGGCTGTGTTAAGTTTTTCAGAGGGGTAGAGAGATTTAGTGCAAGGAAACGTTGATGATTACAGAGACGGTTAATGTGCCAAAGTGCTTCTTTTTCTTTATACGTTTTACTTCAACTTTTTTTTTTTGGTATGCTTTGTGGTGGGGTCACATTTCATTATTTTTCCATGTGAGTATCCTGTTATTTCAGCACCATTTGTTGACTGTTTTTTGCTTGTTTGTGTTTTGGGAAGTGCATGGACTGGGAATCAAACCCAGGTCTCCCACATGGCAGGCGAAAATTCTACCACTGAACTACCCTTGAGTCCCCTACTTCAACAATTTTTAAAATTTAATTTTTACTTTTATTTCTCAAAGTAATATATGTGTATAGTTCAAAAAGTCAAATAGTATGAAACACTTGTAAGGAAAAATATACTGGCCTGTTCCTCCCCACTGTTCCCAGAGGCAACTACTTTTAGTTGTTTCTTCATAAGCAGATCTATATTTCAAATCAATATGCTTATTCCTACTGCTATTTCTCAATTAGTTATTTTGCATTATCTATTGTGGTAGATGAGTATTTAGCTGTCTTATTGCACACCTCTGTAAACAACCCTTTTCCTTCCCACCCCCATTCTCTCAACATAATTATGTTTTTTGAGCCAATCAATAGTCAGTATTCACATAATTACAATGATACAAATAAGATTTACTGCAGTTCATGTTGTTTGTATCAGTTTCCTTTCTTTTTCAACTTTATGTTTTATCTGGAGTTAATAATTGCTTCATTTTTTTCCCATCGGCATAGTTTTCTTTGTACCATTTCTAATTCTTACCTTCCCTCCTGTAGACTTTCAATATTTTGATGCCCCCTTTCTATCTGAAGACTGTGTTTTTCTATTCTGGCTTTTTTCCCCTTTTGAGATTCTCCTTTCTGGGATCCATCTCCCCCCAGCTCCAGGCTTTCCTTTTTCTTGGTGTCTGCTTTCAGTTTGGTGCAGTACCTATTCCAGTGGCTTTCTGAGAAAGAGTAAATGGGAAGAAAAATTTTTGAGTCTTCTTCTACTTGAAAATGGTAATTCTGCACTCACCCTTAATTGGTAAGTTTGGCTGTGGAGAAAGTTCTGCAATGACCATTATTTTTCTTCAGAATGATGGAGATGTTGCTCTGCTGTCCCTTGGTATAGCTGTTGAAAAAATCTCGATCCTTTGCAAGTGACTTGTTTTTTTCTCTTTCGGAATTTCTAAGATCTTCTCTTTATTTCCAAATTTCCACAATTCTCTCTCTTTTAAAATTCATTATTTGGAGTTCTTGGTGCCCCCTTTCAGTTGGAAGACTCCTTTCAGTTCTGGCATATTTTCTGGTGCTGGTTTTTTCTGTAAAAAACATTTTTTGTTGTGAAAAAATAACTCATATACAAAAAAGCAATGAATTTCAAGGTACATTTTAACAAGCAGTTATAGAACAGATTTCAGAGTTTGGTAGGGTTACAGTTCCACAATTTCAGGTTTTTACTTCTAGCTGCTCCAAGACACTGGAGATTGAAAAGAAATATCAATATATAATGACTCAGTAGTCATCTCATTTGTTAAATCCTAACTTCTCTGTTATAACTCCTTCTTCTCCTTTGATCCTTCTCCCAATCTTTAGGGCTATGACCATTCTAACTTTTTTCATGTTGAAAAGGGGTGTCAACAATATGGGATAGGGGGATGAAACTGGTTGATGTCCTTGGAGATACTGGCCCCTATGGGTTTCAGGACTTATCTAGCCTAGGAACGGAAGGTTTTAGGTTTCTGAAAAGTAAACTTAGTGCATGAAACTGTTGTAGGATCTCAGATAGAGCTCTTGGTGTTCTAACAGAAATGATGTTGATTGGGGTTTGGCAAACTGTGGCAATTAGCAATATGTAGCTGAAACTTGCCTAAGAGTAGCCTCCAGAATAGCCTCTCCACCCTATTTGAGCTCTTTTGGCCACTGATACCTTTTTTTGTTACATTTCTTTTCCCCCTTTTGGTCAGGATGGCATTGTCGATCCCATGGTGCCAGGGAGACTCACACCCCTGGACATCATATCCCATGTAGGGGGGAAGGCAATGATTTTCCTTGCACAGTTGAGCTTAGAGAGAGAGGCCACATCTGAGCAACAAAATAGGTTCTCTGGAAGTAATCTTAGGCATAATTATAGGCAGGCTTGGCTTCTCTGCTACAGAAAGAAGTTTCATAAGAGCAAGTCTCAAGATCAAGGGCTTGGCTTATTTACTTGGGTGTCCCTAGTGAAGAGTGTCAGGGGCTTCCCAGTTGGGAATGTTTATTGGTTCCATATTTTTTCTCTAGTCCCTTAAGCAACTTTGCCATACTATTTTTTTTTTCATGGGCAGGCACCGGGAATTGAACCCAGGTCTCCTGCATGGCAGGTGAGCCACTGTTGCACCACCCTGCCAATACTTTTTAATTATCTGCCCAACATATGCTGGGATGTATCTGGGTATTACTTTAAGCTATCTGGATATTGAATTAAGCTATACAGAATTACAAGCCCTTGTTCCCACTCTGGGCTCCATGTGTTTGGGTTGTTTAAATGAGTTATGCATATAGGTTGAGTTAGATTGTGTGCTACAGAAAATTTAGGTTTTAAACAAAATAAAGCTCTCTTCCTTTGGTCTCATGCAGTAGGTGAAGTTCTAAAATACAGGCGCAGTCATCCTTTACCCTCTATACTGATTTACCATAATCCCAACCAGATCAACTTTTTTCTTATCTCTAATTGAAGTCTGACCTCTTTTTCAGTTTCTTTAGCAGTTGTTATACATAGCAATGCTGACTTTCAGAGCTGTAGAACTCCAACACTGCATCTTAGGTATCACACAGGCACCCAAAGTTCCAAGGAAATACTGATGCTGTTTCTTTGACAAAATTTATTTTCATTCTGGGCCTCCTGTTAGTCAAAATTGGATATCTTACACTGACACTCAGATTTTCTTCTTTTTTCTCTGCTATTGTACCACTTTTGTCCTTCAGTTTGGCTTTGCATGTAATTTCCTTGAATTAATTTTCAGCATATCTATTGAATCTTGAACTTCAGCTATTATATTTTTAATTTTCAAGAGCTCTTGATTGCTATTTGATTGCTTCATTTCTTCTTAATAGAATCCCATTCCTGTTTTGTGAGTGCAGTATCATCTCATCTCTCTGTGTTCTCTACGCCAGTGAGTAGTTTTAATAATTGATCCGATGAAGAGGAGGAAACTGCCCCCTAAATGCCTGCAGAGACATCAGTTAATAAGAAGCCAGCCTATCACTCTTCAAACCTTCCCCAAATAGAAGAAGAAGGTTGGGGTATCATTATTACTTTGCAGACTTTCATTTAATTTCCCTGCATTTAGTCCTAATACCCACATCCTCCACTGTCTCTAGTGTTCTCAAGGCTGGAGTCATTCATATTCAGTTTCTGCAGAAGGTTGATAAACTTCCAGTATCTGGGGAACTCAGAGGAGGATTGGGAAATGTCACCCAGCTGTGCAAGGAAGACCTGGGGCTCCTACTGCTTTAAATACAGACTTTCAGCAAATTCCCTGTTATAATCTGCCTTTTTTCTGTAATACTTGGCTTTTCTAATTCCAGATCTTTGCTGGAGTTTGAAGGGTGACAGTCTGGCTCCTTATTATGACATCTCTGCAGGCATTTAGGGGGCAGCTTCCTCCTCTCTATTGGATCAGTTGTTAAGACTACTCACTTTCCATCCCTGTCCCAGTTGTTGTCCCTCCTCTGCTGTTGTCTCTACCTCCATTCATTGGCTACCTCTTTGCGGTGCTACCTATGCCCTTTTATAAATTCTCTTGAAATTAAAAAAAAATGTATTACAGTAACATATATGCAACTCACAATTTCTCAATCACAATTCACTAGTATTAATTGCATTCACAATTTTGTGCCACTATCACCACCATCCATTTCCAAAATTTTTCCACGTTCCCAAGCAGAGATCCTGTATCCATTAAACAATAACTCCCCATTCTCCTTCCTGTTTCCCTCTGGTCCCTGGTAACATAGAATCTACTTTCCTTTTTCTTTTGTTATTGGGGAAGTTGTAGGTCTATAGTAAAATCATGCAGAAAATACAGCGTTCTCATATACCTTATTAACACCTTGTATTAGTGTGGTATGTTTGTTATAATTGAGGAAATAATTTTAATTGTAGTACTACTTATAGTCCATGTTTATATTAGGATTACCTGTTTGTGTTGTACTGTCCTAAGGCTTTTTTTTTTTTAATTTTTGCTGTAGTAACAGAAATAAAATCTAAAATTTCCCCTTTTAAGCATATTCAAATATATAATTCAGTGCTGTTAATTATATTCCATAGTACTGTGTACTACTATTACCACTCTCCATAACCAAAATTTTCCAACACCCTAAATAGAAATTCTTACAATGTGAGCATTAGCTCCCCATTCTCTACCCCCATGCTGGTTCCTGATCACCTATAGTCTAGTTTTTGTCTCTATAAATTTGTTTATTTAGGTATTTCATATAAGTGAAACCATACAATATTTTTCCTTTTGTGTCTGCCTTATTTCAATAAACATGATGTCTTCAAGGTTCATCCATGTTGTAGTATATGTATCAGCACTTCATTTCTTTATACGGCTGAATAATATTCCATTTCATGTATATATCCTATTTTGTTTATCCATTCATCCTTTGATGGACCCTCAGGATAATTCCACCTTTTTGTTTTTATAAATAATACTGTTGTAAACATTGGTGTAGAAATATCTGTTTAAGTCTTTGTATTAGCTAGAGTTCTCTAGAGAAACAGAGCAGCAGGAAATATCCGTAGATATAAAATTTATTAAAGTGTCTCACATAACCCTGGGAATGTAGAGTCCAAGGTCTGCAGGGAAGGCCACAAGCTGGTAACTCTGATGAAGGTCCAGAACGAACTCTCAGGAGAGGCTGGCTGGACAACCATAGGAATGGTAGTGTCCCAAATCCGTAGGGCAGGCTGTGAAGCTGATGACTCCAATGAAGTATCTGCATGAAATCCACAGGAGAGGTTCGCTGGCTGAAGCAGGAAGAGAAACTTCTTCTGAATTCTCCTTAAAAGCCTTCTAGTGACTAAATTAAGTGTCATTCATTGTAGAAGACACTACCCTTAGCTGATTAAAGGTGCAGTCAATTGTGGCTGCAGCTGTTGTAATCATGATTTAAGTCCATGAAATGTCCTCATAGCAACAGACAGGCTAGCACTTGCCCAACCAGACAAACAGGCACTACCACCTGACCATGACAGTCTACCCCTTGGCAACTTGGTAGCTATACACATCACCTTAAACCATACTTAATCAATCTCTAAAATAGGAAACAATAATAGACACATTATTTCCTCGCCTAACAATACTCAACTGAACCACGTACAACGGGAAATGCATTAAATCTCCCCAGAGTAGGGTGCAAGTACTTGGGTAATATTCATTCTTAAACTTGATATCTTACAACTTAAATAGTATAACATGAACAAAACAACATTACAGTCCTCGTTTCTGTAACTGATCTCGTGGTAGTAGTTCATATTTATCACTATCTTCTTCCATTACCCATTCTATGTTCCCTTTACCCTCAGCAAGCACTTCAACTGGCTGTGGTTCTTTGTCTGGTGGGGTGACCCAAACCTTCATTCCTGAAGTTTGAGGGCCATTGGTAGTCCTGCCTGCATTGGGTTGTTGCAGTTTTCCATAGATTTTAATCACAGGACATGTAGTACTAAAAGATGCCCTAGGGGATCACCTATATTCCAGGAAAACTCTTCTTTACCTCCATTGTGTAGTTGCAGTCCTATTTCCCCCTGATAGTCAGGGTCAGTCACCACAGCCAGTAAAGTAATCCCCTTCTTGGCTTGTTGATCTAGGGGCAAGAGTAGCCCAAAGTGACCAGGTGGCAGTCTTAGATTCCAGCTCAGTGGAATCATTGTTGTTTCGCCTGGTGGAAGCACTCCCCCTTCTGGAACTAAAACCTGTAGACCAGCAGAGCTCAAGGTTGCAGGAACAGGAAGCAAAATTTTTCCTAATGGATTACTAGGGGTAATAGTGAGTTGTGCCACTCCAATTTCCACCCCTTGGTTCCTGAACCCATGGATCCTGGCTATGGGAGAAACAGCACCATATGGCGGATACTGATTCAGAACATACACAACCTTCTGGAAAACTTCATCTCAGCCCTGAAGGTATTGCCACCTAGTCGATACCATCACTGAGTTTTCAAAAGGCCATTCCACTGTTCTGTCAATCCAGCTGCCTCTGGATGGTGGGGAACATGGTAAGACCAGAGAATTCCATGAGCATGTGCCCATTCCCGCACTTCATTTGATGTGAAGTGTGTTCCTTAATCAGAAGCAATGCTGTGTGGAATACCATGACGATGGATAAGGCATTCTGTAAGTCCACAGATGGTAGTTTTGGCAGAAGCATCACGTGCAGGGAAAACAAACCCATTTCCAGAGTATGTATCTCTCATTGGCAGGTTCATGTGTCAACTTGGCCAAGTTGTGGTACCTGTTTGTCTGGTTGGGCAAGTGCTGGCCTGTCTGTTGCAATGAGGACATTTCATAGAATTAGATCATGATCACATCAGCTACATCCACAGCTGATTCCATTTGTAATCAGCCAAGGGGAATGTCTACTGCAATGAGTGATACTCAGTCTAATCATTGGAAGACTTTTAAGGAAGATTCAGAAGAGACAGGCTGTCTTCCTGCTTTGGTTGGTGAGCCTCTCCTGTAGAGTTCGTCCAGACCCTCCATCAGAATCGTCGGCTTCACAGCCTGCCCTGCGGATTTCGGACTCTGTGTTTCCGTGGTCACGTGAGACACTTTTATAAATTTTATATTTGCGAGTGTTCCCTGTTGATTCTGTTTCTCTAGAGAACCCTAACTAATACAGTATCTATTCCAATTAGAACAAATCACTGCCCCTTCCATGAAGGGAGTGTTCCAATGTAATCAACCTGCCACCATGTAGCCAGCTGGTCACCTTGGGGAATGGTGCCATA
>PVIY010018498.1:0-47502 GCA_004026745.1 Myrmecophaga tridactyla
CACCCCTAGGAGTCATATCCCATATAGTGGTGAGGGTAGTGAGTTCACCTGCTGAGTTGGCATACAGAGAGAGGCCACGTCTGAGCAGCAAAAGAGGTTCTCTAGAGGTGACTCTGAGAAATTATCAGTATGCTTAGCTTCTCCTTTGCAGAATCAGGTTGAGCCCCAAGACTGAGGGCTCAGTTTATTGAGTTTGTTGTGAGAATGTCAGTAATTCCTCAGGTGAGGAAGTTTAATATTTCCTCCTTTCACCCCAGATCCCCAAGGGGATTTTGCAAATACTTTTTGATTCTCTGCCCATATTACTCTGGGATATATTGGGGCATCACACTAACTGTACAAACTAACAAGATCGCACATCCTATTCAAGATTCCATGTAATTAAGGTGTTCAGGTAAACTGACCATACCAGTTAAATTACACAATGTGCTACCCAAAATATAAATTTTGCACCAAATAAATCTCTCTCCCTTTGGCCTTGTACAGAGGTTGAAGTTTGAAAATATGCACCATATCATTCTTTACCCAGTATTCTGATTTATCTTAGTCTGTCCATATCAGCTTCATTTATATTTCTAGATGTAGTCTGATCACTTTTCACCCTTTTAAACAGTTGCTGAGTGGGGTAATGCTGACTTTCATAGCTTCAGTGTTCCAACTCTGAGTCTAAGATGTCACATAAATACCTGAAGTTTCCTGGAACGACCAGGTTATGTACAAATAGCTCAGTATCTCAGAATTTAGAAATATCAGTTACAGCTCCTAAATATATGTGACTGCTCTAAGAACTTACAATTGCAGAATCTTTACAATAGGCCCCAACCTGATAACCCATGCTCTCAACTTATAGTTCTCTGAGTTTGTGTATTATAATTAATCCATGTGAATGAGGTATGATAATATTTGTCTTTTTATTTCTGACATTTCATTCAACATACTATCCTTAAGGTTCATTCATCTATCTGCATGCCTCACGACTTCATTCCTTCCTGCAGTCATAGTCCATTGTATGTATCATCACTGTTCCATCTTCCATTCCTTGGTCATTGTACCCTTAGACTGCCTCCATCTATTGTGAATCATGAACATTGATGCCATAAACACCAGTGTGCAAATGTCCTTTTGTGTCCCCACTCTCAGTTCCTCCAGGTATATACCTAGCAATGGGGTTACAAGATCATGTGGCAGTCCCACCCCTAGTCTCCTGTGGAACCACCACACTGCCTTCTGGAGGCCCTAGCTTCCCTACCAATGGTGATTAGGTACATCTCTTTCTCCACATTTTCTCTAGCACTTGTTTCTATTTATTTTTATACAATTTTATTCATACATTATGCAATCTAACCTAATAGATATGCCTTCGCCCCTATAATCTGCATGAAGGCATTTACTTTTCTAAGCATAGAATCCATATCCTCCCCCATGACCCCCACTTGTTGACATTTAATTTCAACATAATGTCTTTTACATTCAGTGGAAGCATATTACAGTGTAACTGTTGATTATAGACCCTAGCTTGCGTTGATTGTACCTTTTTCTGTATACCATTCCTTTTTCAGTCCCTTACAATGTTGACATTCATTTGTTCTCCCTCATATGAAATGTTTTTATATTTGTACAACACCTTAACTTTTGATGTGAAGATATTGCTTGATTATTTGTTCCTTTAATGAAGGGACACCAATTTAGGATGTTGATAGTACTGTATACCAAATGTCTTATAATGACAGCATAAAAGTAATTTGTTTTATATTCCAATTATTATGATTTCATTGTCATTTACAGGTGATAATGTGCTTTCTATAATTTTTGTCTTTTTAAAATTGTGAATCATAATATATCAGTAATTTTTGCTCTTAGTAAGTTGTTTTATGATCTATCTAAACTACTAAAATTTCTTCTATTTGAGTTGTTAATTATAGAACATTCATTGTAAAGTATTAAAATATTTATGAAATATTTATTTTTGTAGTTTTCTAATTGAATCTTAAAAGGTGACACTGTGTTCAACTTTCATTTAATGTGTGGCATGTATGTAGTATTATTCAAGTTGAAATTTCCTTCAGCTAAACTTCTATTTATAGTCACACTTACTGCTTCATGCACTCTTATAGATAAAGAAAATTTTTTAGTAGTGCTCAGCACTTTGAATATGTGAACTATCCTTGGTGAAAGAAAGTAACCTCAATTCCTTTCTGTAGATTAAGAACTCGTAATCTTAGTCAAGAGCTGTTGACAGACTATTGAATTACAAATATATTGTAAATCTATGTATCTCATTGTTGTAATTTAATGCAGAGAGTTGAAAATTTGTTATTTTGAAATAATTAATTTTGGTAAGGATGAGTAATAGGAAGCACAGTATGATCCTTTAAAAGTAATCCAAACTAGGCTAATATAGAGGGTGATTTCTTTTCCCAATAGCCCCCCCCCTACTTTTATTATAATTTATAGTTTCTTGCATGGTCCCTTGGAAACACCTCAGTACAACATGTAGATATAATAAAAAGTGTTTAAAGATTACAGATTAATGTGCAGTTTCCCCAAATACCTTTGTACTTCCATAGACAACCAGCAGGGGATCTCCTCTACATCCAGTTTCCATCTTGAGACAATTAATGAAAGTGTCTGTAATTATATTGTTGGGATGTTTATAGAATATTAGAAAGGGGCTCTTAGGCAATTCTTAGTTGTAAATAGATAATTTTATGAGTCAAAATTTATCCTGAGTAATTGTCAAAATATTTAGAGATTGGGCATTGTTTTAATCACATTTTATATTAAGTAGTATTAATAATTGTAAACTACAGAACCCTTAAATACTTAGTCTTTCAGAAGAAATATGAAATGCTGTAATTGTACATTTCCCAGCATGTTTCTTTGTCTACAGAGTGCTCAGAACAAGTCTTGAAAAAAGAATGAATGTAGAATAAATTAATTTTTAAGGTGATCATTTAAATAGTAAAAACATGCTTTTTCCTTCTTCTCAGTTCTTTAATTCTTGCCACTTCGTTGATAATGAGTCTTATAGGAATTAGTAGGTATATCAGTTTCATTTTCTTTGATAATAATTAGGTAGATAGATTCTTTGAAAATACAGTTTTCCATGAAAATGTATTTCTCAAAAATAGCTTATTTTAAAAAATTATTTTACCCACTGAAAATTAATTTTGGTAGAAAGGATTTGACGCTGTCATTTTGGCAAATGATAGGATTGTGGGAACATGACAGTTTTTTGAACCATGTGAAAGTGACTTTTTTTTTTGAAATTGATCATTTATTTTATGCTTATTAAAGTAAAGCATTTTGTTTTGAAAATTAATAATGAAATTTAAAATATGTTTCAGTGTAGAACTTCACTGTTAGTATTAATTAAACCATAGAGATGTGAAACTCAATGCTTTATAAACCAAAGTAATAAAAAATAATAACTAAAGATAAATTTGGAGATAAGCTAAGCTGCTTTTTGCATGTTATCAGAAAACAGTAACTTATTGTTTTGTATCCTTGGTTGATATTGTTTTCAGTGTGAAATGTTTATCTTCTGTCTTATTGGAAATAATCATATGCAGTTCTCTGCAATGTGTTATATAAAATTTGATGTGATATTGTTTCTTTTTATTGGGGCAAATATAGTGTTCAAGAATTGCAGGGAATTGTTTATAAATTTTTTTAGTGTATCTGCTCATTTTAAGTGTAAACATATGAGAATGAATTTATAGCATGCATGAAATTTGCTGGGATGAAAATGTCAATTCTGCAATCATTTTCACAAAAGAAGGGGGAGAAGAAACGACATTTTAGGATGCATTTGGATATCCTTTTCTTGTATCCTCAATGCTGGTTAAAGCCAAGTACATTTTTAAGATTATTGTTGCTGTAATATTCTTTTAGTCCTAAAACAATATTGACAGCAATTATTTAATATTTACAATGTACAAAATGCACACAGCCATTTATATACGTGGAAATATGTACATTTTAGCAGAGAATAAAACACTAAATGAGAATAATGTATAGAAATAAAATATGAAACTAATAAAATTTATGTAAGAAAGCAGTGATCCTTTGTAGTTCTGAAAGAAACATTGCATCTTTTAAATCTCTAAGTTCTGACTTAGGTAATATGAAATTGAATAAAAGAAAATGTTGATTGGGAAGCGGAAAAGACTTTGGAACATATTTAATATGCAGCTGTTGTACAACAAATTGAAACTGATGTATTTCATCCCGTGCTTATTAAAACTGTTTCTGTGAACATTTGGATCTTTTCTTTTCTTGTTTCAGATATTTGGTTTCCAGGCAGGCCTAACCTCTTTGGATTGCCAAGGATCTTACTGCTTACCTGTACCGATTATTCCTTCTTTCAGCACTGCTCTTTATGGTAAACTTCTGAAACTCCCTGCTTGCTGGTAAGTATTGCATGTTAAAATGTGGTTTACGTTAATTTCATTTATTGTTTTTGGAGGGGAAAAGCATCAAATGTTTAATTTTTATGCCAGTTCGTTAGTTTTGTTAAAAAAAAAAAAGAGCCTATGATAACAATACCTGAAATGGTACTGTCTTTTACTGAGACCCTCAAAACCTCATTTTCTCTCTCAATAGTATTAATTCATAGCAGCTTTTATGGTAATGCTAATAATGTTACAGTAATAACTTTTAATCTGTATTGGAACTATAGTGAAATGTAGCTGCCTCACTTTGCAATAGTTACCTTTCTCTCTTTTTTTTCCTGAATAGTTACAAAGATAAAAACGTTGCAAGTTAATATCAAGGCCTAAGTTTTATCTACTAAGTAACAGTTTCATATATATTTATAGCCACTGAGAAAAGTATGCCCATGACATGTGGAGTAGCAGCATTTTGTAGGAAATTAATTGATTTAGCCCTTTTTTATTATTCAGTATTGGGTTTCTTTTATTTGTAGACTTTATTTCCTTAAATTTAAATAGATTAATAGAAAGAATGCCCATACTTACTGATAATACCATCTTTAATAGAAAGCATTATTTTTAATATATAAAGACGTATTTAAATATGAAAATAAGGATTAAATATCTGAAATTATTTTCTAGTGAAATAGTTCTACATTTTAAAAATTTATATTATTTGAATTATTTGGATCATATCTGTGGTTTCTCATCCAAATTACTAAGCTTAGTTTTTGTAAAGACTATCATGAGTTTCAGATAAATAGGTACTTTTTCCTTAACTATAATACTTCATTTGATAAAAATATGTTCCTTTAGTAATATATAATTTTTAAATGAAATTTTAAAAATGTAAATGCTTACATTTTGAAAGAAATTTGCCTACTGATTCAGAAAATTTAAAAAGTTGCAGTTAATTCTTAGAAGCAGTTCCTCTATAAGATGAAACCATTATCAAGTAATTATTCTTAATTTTGCTTGATAAACTTCAGTATGTCCATTCCCACAAATATTCTTCATGTCACTTATTATGGCGTGTAGAAATGGATTTCACTTTTCAAATTTTTATTTCAGTATATATGGTATGTTGCATTTGGCCAAGTTTTATATTTTGATCTATGAAGAAATACATGTCAGCTTTAATAGGAATTTGTGAAAACTGATAGCTCACTTATGTGTTGATTTATCATTTACAAAACTAAAATAAAAATTTCATTACGAATACTAAGTATAATTTATTATAGAAAATGCCTAACAATTACTTTTTTCACAGAGCTAAAATTTCCAAAATGAATTATAGTTTACATGAAAAGAGTTGAATGTTGAAATAGGTAATATGCTGCATGTTTATTAAGGCTTATTGTAAGGATATGTAAGGGTGACTGTAAATATTGTGAAATGTAATTTAAAATATGTCTGCACACATCTAAAAGAAAATATTCCAGTTAAATATTGAAAGCATCAGATCACAGGATGCTAATATTTATTTGGAAATATTTTGCTTTTAAGTAGATAAGACTTCATGTACACTTTTTTCATTGTTGTTTTTGCCATGTTTTGCAGAAGTATATTGCTTTGAAATATTTTTTTGAATTGCTTTTTTAGTAAATAGAAAGTAACCTCTCTAAAACAATCTAATCTTAGTAACACTAAATTGAAAGTCATAAATAGAAAATTCAGTGAATTGGGAGGTATGGTTGAAGTGTATTAATAAAATACAAGATAAAATACATCATATAGTGCTTGAATTAAATCAAATCAGCATGAGGAATGAGAGTTTTATTTAACTTATGCAGTGAATGAGAATTATTTTAGTAAGGTACCCTTGTTATATCATTAAATGTCAACCATGTTCCCACTCATGATCTCCCCTTATCTCAAATTATACCAACTATTTCATTTGGAATTTTACATTTTATATACAAGTTGTTTCTTAAAGCACATAGTATATATATATATATGATCATGCATATATATTCCTTTTAATAATGAGAAGAATGCATTTACAACAGGCCACTGCTTTTTTTTTTTGTTTTCTATGCTGTATGGTGGGGGTCACATTTCATTCTTTTTCCATGTGAGTATCCCGTTATTGCAGCACCATTTTTTGAATTTGTTTGGTTTTTTGTTTTCTTTCTGTTTGCTTGTTTTTTGGGGGAAGTGCATGGGCTGGGAATCATATACCCTGGTCTCTCTCACGGCAGGTGAGAATTCCACCACTGAACTTCCTTTGCACCCCTGCCACTACTTTTTTATTATTTACTTAATATATTCTAGGATGTATCCAGGCTAGGCCACTGCTTTTGAAACGTTACGGCCAATTGTGAAAAATTTTTAGATAGTGTGTTTTGGATTAGTAATGAAAATCTAAACTTTATGTAAATCAACAAAATAGTTTATACTTTTTATTTTAAACTATCTCTAAAGGGAACTTTAATTATGCATAACATTCCAAACTAATGCATTTACTTTCAATCAAGTTTGCTAATAGATTTTTAAAAATATGTGACAAGTAATATTGAAAATAAATGTTCTCCCATTTAAATATTCCTGTTAATATATTTTAGCTTCAATATAGTAGAGCAAGCTATTACTAAACTTAAGTTTCTTGAAAATTTAATTTTAAAGAATATTTTAGTTAATTTTTTTTTATCTTTCATTCTGTACTACGGAGTTTCCAAACAAATAAATGATACTTCTCAAAAATTTTCTTGCCCATTATTTCACATCAGGGTAATGTTTTGTTCTTTGTTTGTTACTCAGAAAAGGTTAGACATGTGTAGGATACAGTGGGAAAGACACAATGACCAATAATAGTTAATGATAGAACTCGTGAGCAATTATCTTAAATTTTAGTTTACCTCTTTTTAAAAATTATGAGCTTATTTAATGGGTAGTATAGGCTTGCTTAAATGGCATAAAGTACTATAACCTAATTTATCAGAGTTTTCTGCCTTGCTGTCCTGTATATATTTAAAACTTCTATCATCATAATGATTTTAGATTTCCAGATGAATCTTTGTACTTAAAATTTTTTCAGAACAAACATAGAAATAGTGATAAATGTTGGAATACTATGTACCTATAAAAAGTATACCTATTATACAGATTAAGGTATTTCATAAATGAATACATTGTTGTAACCAGTACAAAGATGAAGACATAGAACATTATCAGCATCCAGAAGTTTTTCTCATTGTCTCTTTTGGTGACAGTTAATTTTCCTTTTTTCCTTCAAGGTTAATCACTCTCTTGACTTCTAATAGCATACATTAGTTTTATCTGTTCTTGAACGTCATGTAAATGGAATCATACAAAATATGTACTCTTTTTGACTGGCTTCTGTTACTCAAAATAATGTTTGTGAGATTAATCCATACAGTGGAATTTCATTTTTGTTGCCCTTTAATATCCCTTTACATTAATATTGCTGATTTTCTCATTTTTGATCTGTGATTTTAATTTAAAAATAAGTTTGTGTCAATTTTTTATTCTTTCACCATTTTCCTATTCTTTAAGAAGCTCCTATTGTATTATGGGAGAATAATGTCATTAATTAAATATTTATCAACCGCCTATGCCTTCCTAGGCCCTCTGCTAAGTGTTGGGGTTAGGGAAAAATCCAACAGAATGCAAAGCGATAAGACATTGCCTATGACCTTGAAAACTTACAGTCTAGTATGGAGGACATAGGAAAATAATTGCCTTTATATCACAAAACTGAGATTTAAGTGGTATGTCCTGTGATTTTTAAAAAAAACAAATTCTTCCTGGGACATCAGGGATAACTTCAGAGAAGAGATGCCATTAGAATTAGTCTTTAATGACTGAATCAGATTTCCATATGTTGACAGGTTGGTTGGGGGTGTGGAACTTCTAGGGGAAAACATATTGTGAATAAAGTCAGGTTTTAGTCCTTGGAGCCGTGAAAGTTACAGTGGGGGAGGAATTTAGAAATTGCTTTGGGCCTAGACTTTGTCACAGTAGGTACTGTGCTTTTTAATAGAAACACTTAAAAATTGTTAAAATAAGTAATCAAATGCTCATTAGCCTCATTTCTTCCTGAGTCAGGTTTGTAAAGCTCTCCAACCGTAATAAAATCTCAAATTCACATTGTTTTATAATTTAGGGTTCAAAATGTGATTTTATTTTTAGAGAGGTACGCGACATACTTTGGAGGTTCAGAGTATAAAGAAATTACTTTGTCTCGAAAATCCTGGAGAATATGGAAGGGGTAAAATTACGCAGGTTATTAAAGAGTGAGTAGCTACTGAAAGAGAATACTGTACTTTTTTATTCTGTAGGCATGTAGCTTGAGTAAGAAGTTTTCACAACTCTGTGAGGTAAGGTCGTATTCCCTTTTATAAGACTAAAGCTCAGAGAGGTAAATTACTTGTTTGAAGTCATGCCATGGTTGGACAAGGAATCACCCAAATAATTATCTGATTCCAAAGTCCTTGGTCCCCTTTTTTACTTGAATGAATAAAGATTAATCTTTTGTTAATAAGCTTTGAAGGCCCAATATGATTCTTGCCTTATGGTTGTAAAAATAGATTTCTGTGGGTTGAGAGGCCAGTTACAGTAAAACAAATAAATCTGAACTGTGGTAGTACAAGTTAATAGTATATAGACATTACTGTGATGCTGATCTTAACAGAGTTGTAGATATTAGGGCTGGATGAAATCTTAGGCATTTTCTCAATTTCTGAGTATTTATGGCACATCTCCCTTTGATTTATAGTCATCTATCTAGTGTTCGAACATTTTATTCAAAGGGAGTTAGCTACTCTGTAGGACAGCCAGATTCATTATTGGACAACTCTAAAGTTCATTCTTTCATTGAATCAAAATTCATTTCCATGTGAAGTCCACACTTGGATTTCTACCTAAGAGTAATGTTTTCTCTCTTGCACAATTATTGCTTATATATGTCATGAACCGTTCTTATTCTCATATGAATATGGGAAATCACATGTATTTCTTTTCAAAATTGAGGACTCTAAACACTCATTTCTTGGCACAGTGCCAAATAGTCTGGTTTTCAACTAGTTAAGTTATTGAAGAGTTCATTTGTGGGAGGAAGGTGCTTCTGTGGAATCTTTCTTTGAGTTCATTGTTAATTAGGAGATATAGGACTTGGTGTTAGTAGGCTTGTGGTATTGCTCAAGTGTCTGAAGGAGAGGTGAGGCCGATACTAGTCCTTTTGTCTCCCTGGAACTGAAATGATGTATCCATTTTTCTACCCCAGCCAAGAATTATACCAGGATAAATACTTCCAGCTTTTAAAAGCTGGACCTTCAATTCTAACAAAAATGCCAATAATGTTTATTAGGGCAAAAAGAGACAATGCATATATACACAGAGCTTAAAATAATGTTTGCTCAACTGCCCTGTGCTTAACACCACAGTCTCAGACCTCAAGAACTTGAAAGTGGATGTTTCTAATGCCTCTGGAGATAGATCTTTGTATCCATTTGTTTCCAAAGCTGTGTTAATTTTCATCTGTCTGCTTTTGTGATTAACATTCTTTTTAACAAAATGTCTCAAAACTGGAAAGGCTTTACTGGGATGTTAATTCTCTTATCTCAAACCTGACTGGGAGCTGTCTGATTTTGAGCATCTGGGGTGTTTTCTAGAAATGTTTTGAACTGAAAAGGAGCATTGACAATCACCTATTACAATCTTCTCATTTCAAAGAGAGAAAACTAAATCCAATACAGATCAAAGTATTTGCATAGGAGCACAGAGTTATTAATATCAGCGCCTCAATTTCATCTTTATTTTTGTTTTTTGATTCAGGGTTCTATCACCCACACCAATTTGCTTTTACTTATTTGTTTGTTTGTTTATTCATTCTTTCATTCATTCATTCATTTGGTGCAGGGATTGGGAATCTCACCTCGGTCTCCCACATGGCTGGCAAGCATTCTCCCAGTGAATGATCCATGCAACCACAGTTTGTTTTTAATGTTGTCTGTCTGCATTAATCTAACTTCAAGCTCAGAAGCTAATTTTGCTTCTTTTATATATTTACTTTTTTGCTTGAAATAGATAGCCTTTAAACTTGACATAGTTTTATTTAAAATTGGTTTAGTCTGACAAAGTAAAAAGTGATCAGATGCATATTTGGGATAGTTCCACTTATTTTTTGAAGAAGGAGAAAGATGAATTTGTTAGAATTCTTTCGATTATTTTTCCAAGTTTTTTTTTTTTTTTTGCTGTTTTTGCTCTTACGGTTTTCTGGGTTGGTTGGGTTATAACAGGGATTCATTTTCTGCAGTATGGGGGGATCTTTCCTACTTAATTTTCTTTTCATTTAAAAAGTGTTTTGAAGATTTATATCTGTTAAGCCCTTCAGAAGTTGAACACAGTACTTGACTTGTTTAGATTATAGACAAGTTCAACACTACTAAATAGAATAGAAGTGAAAACAAATGAACAACCATTAAATTAAATGAGCGTTCATGTGGTCAGTTTCTTTTTATTCAGAATAGGCTTCAGGAGGACACAGGGTTTCAGGAAAAATAGGAAATTGGGATTTTTAAAAAAGATATCTTGAGATTTTTGTTAACACTTGTTATTGCTTAATGTGTTAATTAAGAAGGACATATATTAGTGAATCGCAAGTTTGTCTTAAAATATTTAGCTATTAGTGAAAATAGGAATTTTATTGAATAGTTGGATACCTGTATTTTCATATGTGTGTGTGTATATGTTTATATATGTATGTTTATATATATATGTATATATTGTATATACATATATATTTTTTTGCAAGGCTCATAACATTTATTTTGGACTCTATAAAATTTTCATCTTCTTTTTTTAATATATTTGTTTTATATATTTTTTAAATATATATTTTTAAGTATATTTTCTATGTTTACTCTTTTTCTTCACCATTTTTTATCACAATCAACTTTTTTTTATGAAAATAAAAAAGCAATAAATTCCAAAGCACATTGCAACAGTTAGTTGTAGAACAGATTTCAGAGTTTGGTATGGGTTGCAATTCCATGATTTTAAGTTTTTACTTCTAGCTGCTCTAAAATACTGGAGACTGAAAGAAATACCAATATAATGATTTAGTTGTCATACTCATTTGTTAAAACCCTACCTTTACTGTATAACTCCACTGTCACCTTTGATCTTTCTTCTACTCTACTCTTTAGGGGTATTTGGGCTATGTCCATTTTAACTTTTTCATGTTGGAAGGGTCTGTCAATAATATGGGGTGGGGGATGGAATCTTTGTAGAATCTTATGTAACACCTTAGGTCTTAGGATTGGGCAAGGATGGTTTTCGTTGGGGTTTGGCAAGTTATGATAGGTAGCAGTGTCTAACTGAAGCTTGGATAGGATGGGGATCTTAATATCTTTCTTTAAATGAATTTGTAAATACCTCATGGTTCCCATATATGTGGGCTGACTTTATATATATGCATATATGTATATATTTAAACATATATATTTAAATTAAAGCTGATGTTTAGAAATCCATATACATAGTGGTTTCATAACCTTTTGTTATTAACAATATTGCCTATTAGTTATTGGAAAATAGAAGGTATTTTAGCAGTAATATTATATGATTTCAAAATAAATTTTGTTAGCATTAGCCATTAAAAATATTATCTCATAGTACTAGCGCTCATTGCTATTCACTTTTGAAACTAAGAATTCTGAAATAAGTAATAAATCAATTCAACTAAGGCATTTATCATTCTGATTTGAAGTTTATGTCTCTGATGGTAGATGTTAATAGTGATTTTAACAATTTGATGAGAGAGAATGCATTTTGGCAAGGCCAGGCAGATATGACCACTGTCCAGTATAGGGGCACATAGCTAGACATGTCTGCATAGTCTGGGATTCATATGTTATTGTCTGTCATAAAATGTCATAATATCATAAAAGCACTGTTTGCTTTTTACCTCTTGGATCCTCTTGAAACTGACTTACATTGCAGGGATAGGCTTTTGTTTCAAAGACAGATGAATCACACTATGAGTATATGTATAAAGTATGATTCAAATTCATCAAAATGTATGAAAGTCTTCAGAAATTGTGGCCTATTTCCATCAGATGGCTCTGCTGTTCTTAAAAATCTATAAATCTTTTAAAAGGAAGGGATGTTTATTTGGTGTTAAATTTATATTTTCAGTAGCACGCTATCTAATTTAACTTGTATGGTCAGCTTATTTAAACCCCATAATTACATGAAACTTTGAGTAGGGAGTGAGATCTTATTGGTTTATACAGGTTGGTGTGATGCCCCAATATATCCCAGAATAAGCTGGGCAGAAGATTTAAAAGTATTTGTAAAGCTCCCTTGTGGGACTAGGGAGAAAGGTGGATATATTACACTTCCCTACCTGGGGAAGTCCTGATATTTTCACACGTATTGGGGATTGCCGATTTGATGGGATAGGCACTTGATCTTGGGGCTTGCCCCTCTGAAACCTGCAGAGGAGAAGCTACACCTGCATATTATTATGCCTGAGTCACCCCCAGAGGACTTCTTTTATTGCTGAGATGTGACCTCTCTTTTGAAGCCAACTTGGCAGGTGAACTCACTGCCCACCCCCCTTATGTGGGACATGAGTCATAGGGATATAAATCTCCCTGGTAATGTGGGACGTGACTCTTGGGGATGAGCCTGGCATCATGGGAATGAGAAAGCCTTCTTGACTAAAATGGGGAAGATAAATGAAACAAAAGAAAGTTTCAATGGCGAAGAGATTTCAAACAGAGTTGAGAAGTCGTTCTGGAGATTATCTTATGCAGTATCGATATCTCCTTTTAGTTTTTGGTATATTGAAGTAGCTAGAGGGAAATACTTGACACTGTTGAACTGTAATCCAGTAGTCTTGATTCTTGAAGATGGTGGAATAACTATAGAGATTTTAAGGTGTGTTTGTGTGATTGTGAAAATCTTGTGACTGACGTACCCTTTATCCAGTGTACGGACAGATGAGTAAGAAAAAAAAATACAAAGAAATAAATAAACAATAGGTGGTGTTGGGGGGTATGGAATATTTTGAGTGTTCTTTTCCAGTTTTATTTTTATTCTTAATTTTATTGTTTTTGGTGTAATGAAGATGTTCAAAAATCTATTGTAATAAATGAACAGCTTTATGATAACACTGTGAACCACTGATTGTACACTTTGAATATCTTGATAAAAAATCACTGAAAAAAAAATACCCACGAGTCTTTTAAAGAATTTTTGGGAAGTTGAGTGGTGTGAGAAGACAACAGTCTTCATCAGTCATTTGCTCAATTCATGCATCCATTTTACATGTGAACTTGAATTTCCTTAAAGAATGCTCTTTTTCTTCCACCAAAAGTTTTAGATTGGACAAAACAGAATGTGGTATTTTGAGCCGCTAAGGATGAGGTATTAAGTCCAAATTTTACTGCCTCTACAAGACACCAAAATATGCATGCTCCACTTTTCCCTCAGTAGTCTACACATCAGAGGTGCTTAAGGGCACCATCATAGTGAAAATATCCCATCTTGATTACTTTCTTCATTATATCATATAGTAAACTTGATTTGGAAAGTTCATAACACAAACTCTCCTGATAGAATGAACATATCAGCTTTCTCTTTTGATTTGGATGTTATTAAAATATTTTTTCTTGGTTTATATTTCAGTAATGCCTTCAAAGCAAATGAAAGACTTCTTATAACCGATAGTAGATCTTACTAGTACTATAAAAAAGGTATGATAATTTTTATTTGAGTTGTAATCTCAGATCAGCATACAACAGTGGGTCACATGCCAGTTGACTTTGTGCTAGGCCTTTAATGGTTGAGCATAATGTAGCTAAGTCTTGTATCTTATGGAATTGTAAGTTGTACGACTTGGGTCACACTTGCCATGTCTTGTCAACAAAACCAGCATTCCATTATTATCCCAGTGTATTCTTGCATATTTTTTATAACCTTTCTTTGTTTTTCTAAGACTATTTTTTGCCTTCTACTAACTCTCCAATGCTTAATTCTTCTTTTGTCTGTTTATTGTGATGATTAAAGAAGAGAAGGATAGATAAGGGGAGTAAATATTTTCTTGAACTTTTTAACTTGTGATTCTCAATCACTTTCATTTTTTTTAAACTTCAATAAATTTTTCAACTGTGACTGTCTGCTTTTTCTCACACTTGAGCTTGTTCTTTGTACATTAAATTAGACCAGTTTTACAGATATTTGTTGACTGTCCACTGTGTACCAAACACTGTGCCGAGTCTTGGCTGGAGATACACCAATATATAAAAAAGAGCTAGATACCTGGCCTTATAGCAATTATAGAATACACATTCCTCTCTTTGTCTTTTTTTTTCAAGAAACTTATTTAGATAAAATGTGTACATAAGACAAGTGCTTGTTTACCAGTATTTTACAGTTAACAATGAAATGTCCAAGTCCTGGAAGAACATAGACTGAGAAACTAATAATAGCATTGAAGGTTATTTAGAGAAACCCTGTTGTGGGAAATTCCTTTTGAGTTGGGTTTTTGAGGTTATTTGATGATGAACTTGATAGTTGCAAAGAGTGCTAGACAGAAGGAGTCCCTGAAAGAGGTAATAGGAATTGAGAAATCAGTTACCTTTGTCCCATTTTGTTACCTTCCTGCTCTCAACATTTTATTTCTCTTTGCTTTCACTTTTGTAATTGTTTTTAAAAAAATGATATTGGAATCTCTCCACTAAATCCTGGAACTACCGAGAGAATACAGTCCTGGGATAGGAAAGTGCATCCTAAATTTCATAGATAAAAATTCAGTATATTATCTCCTTGAAGCCTAGAATTATTTTACTAACATTCCTAGGTCACCTGTATAGAAATGGCTCCTATTCCCTAAGGGACAGAAGACCTGTGAGCCTAAGTTTCACTTTGCAAACTGAAATGAAAAGGTATGGATTCCACTGAAACCTTTTAAACTTCTTGACAACTCTGAGAATATGGTTGGATTATAATAAAAGCTTCAGTGAACCCAATTCTATATAGGCTTTAAAAAAACGTTTTATTTTGAAATAAGTTCAAATTTACAGAGAAGTTGAAAGGCTGTTGTAAAGAACTCTTAGAGCTTGTTACCAAAATTCACTAATGTTTAACATGTATACATTATTATTTTCCCCTTGAACCTTTTAAGAATTGGTTGCATTAATCATATCACTTTATCTTTTTTTTAAATAGCAATGTTACAGATTATTCAGCTAGCACAAGATAGTAACTATTATAACAAAAGTCCATTGTAGTCAGTGGTTATAATCTCCCTTTCATTCCTCAGTCTTGAGTGGTTTGGAATGATGATCACTCTGGCTGCTTCAGGTTGAGGAGGGCTGTGGACATTGTGGTGCAGAGAAATAGAATTGTTTTGATTGCAGTTTGAGATGCTCTTTGCTTTCTGGATGGGATTCATCCATCATTATCATTTTGTTACCTGTCCATGGCAGGCCTGAAGAGCTAGTGAGTGGGAATTGACCACATATACCCTAGGTTTCAAGGCTCAACTGGTATAGGAGCAATCTGGAGGCTTTAAGTCTGTGAGAACTAAACTTAAGTAAACTGAAAATTATCGGTTCAAATAAAAAGAAGTAGAAGAATCATGCTAAGGGGATTTACAAGTGAATACAACTATGTTTGGGGAAATAGGTTTTAGTAGATTACCAGATAGACTTTCTGGATGGGTGTTGATTTCACATAGCCCCAAGTGGCTTGCCTATGGTGTCCAGAGGTCTTTAGGACTCTCAGGAGTATTTTTGTTGCTGGCTTTTCATGCAGTGGCAGTTTGTGAAATCTGACTGAGACCTGCATAAGAGTAATTAACCTCCAGAATAACCTCCTGACTGTATTTAAAATCTCTTCACCATAACAGCTCTGTATTATTTAACATTTCCCCCTTTTGATCTAAGTCTTTCTTCACATTCATTGCTGGTTAATGCTTGGTAATAATCCCTCAATGCCAGGGAGGTTCATTCTGGGGAGTCATGTGAAGACTAGGTAGGGAGGTAGTGACTTTATTTGAAGAGTTTGGCTTGGAGAGAGTGTTCATCTTTGAACAAGAAGAAAGTGTTCATAGGTGTAAGCATAAGATCGAGAGCTTGGCTTATTAGCATACTTTCTTTTATTAGGCAAGGCTTATATATTCTAAATTTTTTGGCCATATTACTTGTGAAAGTAGCAGGAATTCTCCAGATGGGATGTTTAATAGATTTTTAGCTTTTATGAGGGCAGTAGCATTGTGACAAGGAAAAGACTCTATCTAGAAACAGACTTATGACAAGAGCACATTTATAATTCATAGTAGTTTGTAGCTACATAAAGTTCAAGGTGTCCAAAAGGGCTATCAGTCAAAGCATCTGACCTTGTCACACCTTTACATTCTTACCAAGATTATGTTAATTAACAGGAAGAACATAGTTTATATACTTACTTTGCTTTTCATGTAAAGAGGTGTTTTTTGTTTTTGTCTTTTTTTTTATGCTGAAGATGAATCTTTGACCTGCTGTTAAACACATGTACTTTCAGAGGTGCATCAGAGTAAAATAGTATAACTGACAAGGAAAAATAGTTGTTTCTGTGACAATTTACATTGTTTTAAGAATAAAAAATATAACATTCCCATATGCTCCCCACTTATTGATGCTTAGCATTGATGCGGTAACTTTGTAAGAATTAATGCAAGAATAGTAAAATATTACAGTTAGCTAGAGTCCATATTTTGCTTTAGGCTTATTATTTTCCCCTCAGACTACCCTATTATCAACACTTTGTAACAGTGTTGTACTTTTGTTATAGTTCCTGAAAGAACATTGTTTTATTTGAACTATTAACCATAATAATCATCCACAGTAGAATTTATTGTGTTCGGCAATCCAGTGTTTTATCCTCTAGCTTTCCTTCTGCATCTCCATTTGCAAAAAAGATGTCAGTTGACATCTTAACAATATTTAGTCTTTCAAGCCATGAACATGGAATGTCTTTCCATTTTTTTTTATGTCTTTTTTATTTCTTTTAGCAATGTCTTGTAGTTTTCTGTGTATAGCTCCTTTACATCCTTGGTTAGATTTATTTGATTTTTTTAATTGATATTGGATATGGAATTTTTTTTCTTGGTTTGTTCTTCTGACTGTTCATTACTTGTATATAGAATACTGATTTTAGTATTGATTTTGTTCTTCACCACTTTGCTAAGTTCATATATTAGCTCTACTAACTTTGCTGTAGGTTTTTCAGTCTTTTTAATATATAGTATCATATCTCTGCAAGCAGGAAAAGTTTTACTTCTTCCTTTCCAATTTGAATACCTTTTATTTCTTTTTCTTTTGTCTAATTGTTCCAGCTAGAACTTCTAGCACAGTGTTGAATAACAGTGATCACAGGGGGTAACTTATCTTGTTCCTGATCTTAGAGGGAAAGCTTTCAGACTTTCCCCATTGAGTATGATGTTAACTATGGTCTAGGGACTCATCTAGAGGTTGTAGGCTTTGGAAGTTAACCTAGTGATGGAACCTTTGTAGAATCTTAGATAATGCCCTGGGTATTCTTTAGGATTGGCAGGAATGTTTTTGGTTGGGGTTTGTAAGTCATGATAGGTAGCGATGTCTAACTGAAACATGTGCAAGATGACTTCCAGCGTAGCCTCTTGTGATTCTATTTGAACTCTCTCAGCCACTGATACCTTATTTGTTATACTTCTTTTCCCTCTTTTTGTCAGAATGGCATTGTTGATCTCACAGTGCCAGGTACAGCTCATCCCTTGGGGTCATCTCCCATGTGTCCAGGGAAATTTTCATCCTTGGATGTCATGTCCCACGTTGGGGTGGAGTCTTTTTTTGAGGAGAGTCTTCCAGATATGATTGACCCCAGTTAGAGTTTCCGCAACAAAACAGGCCTAGATCTCAGGAGGAGGGTTTAATCCATATCAAGTTTCCCAGAGAATGAGACCCAGCAGGTTGTCTGAGTTTCCTGTGGAGCATTTAGACTCTGTATTTTTCCTATCCTGCCAAGCAGGAGGCGCTTGTCAGCCTACAGCTCCCCACAGGTATAAAGTGGTATGGTGCCTTTCAGTTTCAGCTTGCCAGTTGTGGTTGAGATAGAGGCTTAGGGGTAACGGAAGCTTAAGCTGTTTCTGATTCCCAGTTCCTGGAGTCTGAATTCCCTGAAGGTGGGCCACCATTTGAGCTAGGCCCTGCATGCCACTCCTTCCCAACCAGCCCTCTCCTCTTTTCTTGGGAAAGACACACCCTTTAGGGAATATCTCCTTCAGTTGACTTTATACTTTTCCTTTCAGATTTATCTTGAGCTCCATCCTTGTTTAGGTCGGAGCTGACAGTCTTTCAGTAATGAACTAATTAAAATACTTTTTAAAAAAGATGAAAAATGGAAAACAAAAAACAAAGAAAAAAAATCATTTTGCAGAGCCAGCCTCCAGCCCCCAAGTTTTGCGAGTTAAGAGCCAGAGTTGGTATCTGCTCTCTAAAGGGTCACAGCTTTTTTCCAGTATTCTGAGCTTGGCCAACTCCAGAAGCCTTTCTTTCTTTTTTTCAGCACTTTCTTCTCTCTGCTGGGATAGAGAGATCTTAGGGTAACTTCCCTGCTTTCTTTTAGTTTATCTGTTCTCAGAGATTGTATTCAGCAGTCTAAAATTGTTAATTAGAACTGCAGTTGTAGCTTGGTTGAGCTACCTTCACTTGTTCCTTATAGAGTATGTTTCTTTTTCCCACTGGGAAGTGTCTCTAACAGCCTGCCATGTCAGTGTGGGAGGAGTGCCAGCCATTCGGAAGCTTTACTTACAGTTCCATGCTGTGATCTTGGCCCTTTCTCCCATTCCAGAGTGGTGTATGATGTGTGTCTGATGGTGAATGTCCCCCAGTTATTCCAGATAGTTTCTGGATATTTACTAGCTGCTCTAGAAGACTAATTAAATCCCACACCTCTATACCCTGCCATCTTGCCCTGCCAATTTATTTCTGAGTCAGTGTAGGTTGTTTATATGTTTCTGGAAATTTCTACAAAATTTTCTGTTTCATCTTTGTTATCTTTGTTCTTGTATAGTTGTTCATTGTATCGCCTTAAAGCCTTTTTTGTTTAAGTGGATTTGGTAGTAGTGTTCCCCTTTTCATTTCTGATTTTAGTCGTTTGCATCTTCTTTTTTCCTCTTCATCAGTCTAGCTAATGTTTTGTCAATTTTACTCATCTTTTTATGGAGCCATAATTTTTCTTTTGAGTCTCTTTATTTTTTTCTCTCCTTAATGTATCTCTCCTCTAGTCTTTATCATTTTCTTCCTTCTCACTTTGTGTTTAGCTTGCTCTTCTTTTTCTGGTTCTTCCAATTTTGAGAGGTCTGTGATTCATAATCTTTCTTCATTTCCTTTTTTTTTTTCGGTGCATGGTCCAGGAATCGAACCCAGGTCTCCCGCATGAAAGGTGGGCATTCTAACCACTGAACCACCCATACACCTGAAATCTTTCTTCATTTTTAGTATAAGCATTTAGAGCTAAACGTTTTCCTTAATCACTGGCTTTGTTGTATCCCATAAATATTGGAATGTTGTATTTTCATTTTCATTAGCTTCAAGATTTCCTAATTTCCCTTTTGATTTTCTCTTTGTTCCATTGGTTAAGAGTATGTTGTTTAAGTTTCACATATATGTGAATTTTCTGTTTTTCCTTCTGTTATTGATTTCTAGCTGAATTCTACTGTGGACAGAAAAGATACCTTATATGATTTTAATATTTTTTAATTATTGAGAATTTTTTTGTGACATAACCCATGGTCTATCTTGGAGAATGATCCATGTGCACTTGAGAAGAATGTGTAGTCTGTTGTTGGGTGAAGATTTCTATATATATTTATTAGGTCAGGTTAACTTAGGGAATTGTTCAAGTCTTGCATTTTTTTACTGATCTTCTATTTATATAGTCTATACTTTAATGAAAGGGATATATTAAAGTCTCCTATTAATGTAGAACGGTTAATTTTTCTCTTTAAATCCATCAGCATTTGCTTCATATATTTTGCTATTCTGCTTTAGATACATATAAATAACTATATATCTATCTCTATATAATAGTTTCATCTTTTTGTTGAATTGACCCGTTTATTAGCATATAATGATCATCTTTGTCCCTCAGACTTTTTTCTTAAACTTGATTTTATCTGATACTAGTATGCTAGTCTATCTTTTTTTTTGTATTTTTAAAAATTTTTTAATTTTTTTTCTAGCTATCTTTTATTTCCCATCTGTATGGTATACTTTTTTCCATCCATTCACTTTCAACCTACTTATGTATTTGAATTTAAGGTGAATCTTTTGTAAACATCGTATAGTTGTATCATGCTTTTCTATTCATTCTGCCAGTCTCTACATTTAAAGACACTACTGATAATGTAGGTCTTTCGCCATTTTTGTATTTAGTTTTTGCAAGTCTTAAATCATTTTTGATTGTCAATTCTTCTGAAATGCCTACTTTCATATTTATTTGATTTTTTATTTAATAGTACCATATTGAGTCACTTCTCATTTATTTCTGGATGTACTTTTCATGTATTTTCCTTGTGGTTATCAAGGGTTTAATATTTAATATCCTATATATATATAACAGTCATAATTGATTTGATACCAAATTGACTTCAGTTTTATATGATATACTTTTCCCATGCTCCTTCATCCCCCTACCTTTTTTTGTAGTTTTTTTTTCAATTATATCTTTGTACATTTATGTCCAAAACCATAGATTTGTCTTTAGTAACTGTAGGAGTTAAGAGGCTGCTTTGCATCCCAGAAAATGTAATATAGTGAGATTGACATTTGTAATTGCTGAAATGGTTATCTTTACCAAAGGTGTTTGTTTATGATGCTGTTTTGAAGCACTGTCTAGTGTCCTTTCCTTTCAGTTTGAATAACTCCCTTTAGCATTGCTTATAGGGTGGGACTGGTGGTGATGAGCTCCCTCAAATTTTTTTTTTTTTTTTTTAAATATGGGGATGTCTTAATTTCTCCCTCATTTTTTTTTTTTTTTTTTGGCATGGGCAGGCTCTAGGAATTGAACCTGGTCTCCAACATGGCAGGTGAGAATTCTGCCACTGAGCCACCATTGCACCACCCTCCCTCATCTTTTAATGTAAATCTCTCTGGTTATAAAATTCATGTTTGGCAGTTATTTTATTTTAGCGTTTAAGTATTTCAACCTACTGCTTTTGCTTCAGTGGTTTCTGATGAGAAATCAGCATTTAATCTAATTGGGACCCCCTTGTGCATGACATAGTGCTCTTCTCCTGCAGCTTTACGACTTCGTTCCTTGTCTTTTTCATTGATACTTTGATCAGTATTTTCCTTCAGGTTTATCTGTCTGGGCTCCTCAAATGTGCATATTCCTGTCTATTTTCACGTTTTATAATTATTTTTTCTTTCTGGTCCTCAGAGTGACTCAGTTCAATTCTTTGGTCTTTGAGTCTAGGGATTCTTTTTTTAATAATTTTATTGACAAATGACACACACATTCCATATATGATGTACAATCAATGGCTCACAGTATCATCACATAGTTAGTTGTGTATTCATCACCATGATCATTTTTTAGAACATTTGCTTCACTCTAGAAAAAGAAATAAAAAGTAAAAAAGAAAAAACTCATACATCTTATAGCCGTTACCCCTCCATCTCATTGATCAATAGTATTTCCATCTACCCAGTTTATTTTACCCTTTTCCCCTCATCTTTTACTTATTTTTTAATCCATATTTTTTTACTCATCTATCCATACCCTGGATAAAAGGAGCATCAGATACAAGATTTTCACAATTCCACAGTCCCACTGTAAAAGTTGTTTTTTATACAGTCATCTTTAAGAATCAGGGCTACTGGAACACAGCTCAACAGTTACAGGTATTTCCCTCCAGCTACTCCAATACATTATAAACTAACCAGGAATATCTATATAATGCATAATAGCAACCTCCAGGATAACCTCTCGACTCTATTTGAAATCTCTCAGCTACTGAGATTCCTTGCTCTTTTCCCCCTTTTAGTCAAGAGGGCTTTCTCAATCTCTTGATGCCAAATCTGAGCTCATCCTAGCTTTTTTGTCCCACATTGCCAGGGAGATTTACATCCCTGGGAATCATATCCCACGTTAGGGGGAGGGCAATGAGTTTACCTGCCAAATTGGCTTAGAGAGAGAGTCCGTATCTGAGCAATAAAAGAGATTCTCTAGGGGGTGACTCAGGCATAATTTTAAGTAGGTGTAGCCTATCTTTTGCAGGAATGTGTTTCATAGGAACGAACCTCAAGATCGAGGACTTGGCCTATTAGTTTGGTTGTCCCCACTGCTTGCGAGAATATCAGAAATTCTCCAAATGGGGAAAATGAATATTTCCTCCTTTTTACCAAGTCCTCCAAGGAGACTTTGCAAATACTTCTTCATTTACTGCCCAAATTACTCATGGATATATTGGGGCATCACACTTACCTGCACAAACCATCAAAATCTCATACCCTATTCAAGAATCCATGTATTTGTGGTGTTCAGCTAAATTGATTATACAAGTTAAATTAGTTAATGCACTACCCAGAATATAAATTTTGCCTCAATTAAATAGCTCTCCCTGTGCTCTCACACAGAAATTGGAGTTTTAAAATATGGCGAATAACATCCTTAAGCCTGTATTCTGCTCTACCTAAGTCCTATTCAGATCAGTTTCCTTCATCTCTCTACTTGAAGTGTAGTCCGTGTTTTAACTTTTTAAACAATTCCTTATGGGGTACTGTTGACTTTATAGCTTCAGAGTTCTAACTCTGAGTCTTAGGTGCCACATCAATATCTGAAGTTTCTGGGAATGACCAGATTATAAACAAACAGCTCAGTATCTCAGAATTTAGAAATAACAGTTACAACTCCTGAATAGATGTGTCTGCTGTAAGAGCTTACAATCTCGGAACCTTCACAGTAGACCCCATCCCGATAACCCATGTTCTTGACTTCCGTTCACCAAGTTTTTATATTATAGTTAATCCGTATGATTGAGGCATGATAATATTTGTCTTTTGTTCCTGACATTTCATTCAACATACACCTCTTAAATTTCATTCATCTAGTTGCATACCTCACAACTTCATTCCTCTTGTGGCCTCTCAGTAATCTGTTGTATGTATACACCATAGTTCTCCCTTCCATTCCTCTGTCAATATAGCCTTAGGCCACCTCCATTCATTATGGATCATGAACACTGCCACATAAACAGCAGTGTGCAAATGTCCATTCCTATCCCCACACTCAGTTCCTTCAGGATCATGTGGAGGCCCCACCCCTAGCCTCTTGTGGAACCACCACACTGCCCTCCGAGGGGCTGTATCTCTCAGTTTTTCTGCTGATAATGCATAAGTGTATCTTTTTCTCCACATTTTCTCTAGCCCTTGTTTCTCCCTGTTCATTTTTTTGTTTGTTTTTTATTATTATTATTTTCTCTCTGTTCATTTTTAAACGGTTTTATTCACACATCATACAATACAACCAAAGTATATTGACATGCCTTTGTCACCATAATCTATATGAAGACAATTCCTTTTCTTCCTCAAAGAATCTATACCCCGCCTCCCTCCCCCATCTGTGGACATTTAGTTTTGGCAGAATGTCTTTGTTACATTCAGTGGAAGCATATTACATTGTTATTGTTGACTGTAGGATCTAGTTTGCATTGATTGTACTTTTGTCCATATATCATCCATTTCCAACACCTTCCAAATGTTGGCCTTCATTTATCCACCCTCATGCAAAAGTATTTTTTTATTTGTACATTTAATCACCATCACTGTGCACGCTAGGCATTCCTATATTATACCATCTCAGTCTTTGCCCTCTAGCTTTCCTTCTGTTTCATACGTGTCCCTAGTCCTTCTCACTCAATCATACTCACATTCAGCTTCATTCAGTGTACTTATATTATTGTGCTACCATCAGGTAGTATTGTGCTATCTATTTCTGAACTTTTACAGTCAGTCCTGTTACACGATCTGTATTCCTTCAGCACCAAGTGCCCAAACTATCTTGTTCCTATCTCCTGATAACCTGTGTTCTGAACTTGAACTCTCAAAGTTCACTTGAGACCATCCAGTATTTTCCTTTTGTTTCTGGCAAATTTCACTCAGCATAATGTCCTCAAGGTTCATCTATGTTTTTACGTGCTTTAAGACTTTATTCTGTCTTACAGCTGCATAATATTCCATCGTATATCTGTAACACAGCTTGTTTAACAGTCATCCATTGATGGACAGTCATCGATTGATAGACATTTGGGCTGTTTCCATCTCTTGCTAATCATAAATAATGCTGCTATAAACATTGGTGTGCAAATGTCCGTTTGTGTCCTTGCCCTCAGGTCCTTTGAATATATACTGAGTAATGGAATTATATGGCAGTTCTGTACTTCCTGAGGAACCGCATAACTGCCTTCCAGAGTGGTTATAACATTATACATTCCCAACAACAGTGGATAAGTGTGCCTCTTTCTCCATATTCTCTCTAGCACTTGTCATTTTCTGTTTTTTTGATAATCGGCATTCTAGTAGGTGTCAGGTGATATCTCATTGTGGTTTTGATTTGCATTTCCCTAATAGCCAGTGAAGTTGAGCATCTTTTCATGTGCCTATTAGCCATTTGCATTTTCCCTTCTGAGAAATGTCTGTTCATGTCTCTTGTCCATTTTTTAATTGGGTTGTTTATCTTTTTATTGTTGAGTTGAAGAATCTCATTATATATTCTGGATAGTAAACCTTATCTGATATGTGGTTACCAAATATTGTCTCCCATTGTGTAGAATGCCATTTTACTTTCTTGACAAAGTTCTTTGATATATAAATATGTTTACATTTGAGGAGTTCCTATTTATCTCTTTTCTTTTTCAATGCTCGTGCTTTGAGTGTTAGGTCTAGGAAATTGCCTCCTGTTACGAGATTTATAAGGTATTTCCCTACGTTATCTTTTAAAAGTTTTATGGCCTTAGGTCTAATGTTATGGTCTTTGATCCATTTTGAGTTAATTTTTGTATAGGATGTGGAATTTGGATCCTCTCATTCTTTTGCATATGGATATCCAGTTCTCCAAGTACCATTTTTTGAAGAGGCTGCTGTGTCCCAGGTGGCTTGGCTTGAATGCATTATCAAAGATCTGTTGACCATAGATGAGAGGGACTTTTTCTGAACTCTCTGTTAGATTCCATTGGTCAGCATATCTCTATGCCAGTAGCATGGTGTTTTGACCACTATAGTTTTGTAATATGCTTCAAAGTCAGGTTTTGTGAGACTTCCCACTTTATTTTTCTTTCTCAAGATATTTTTAGTTATTTGGGACACTCTTCCCTTCCAAATAAATTTGATTTCTGGTTTTTCTATTTCTGCAAAATAACTTTTTGGAATTTTAATGGGTGTTGCATTGAGTTCAGTGATTCTTCTGCCAGCTCTAGTCTTCCATTTAAACCCTCCTGGGGTTTCCTTTTCTTATTGTGGTCTTCCCCTCCAATATTCTGTTTGGTTCCTTTGTAAAATTTCTGTCTTTTATTGATATTCTCATTGTATTCATTCATTGTTTTCCTGATATCCTTTAGTTCTTTCTCCATATTTTCCTTCTTTTCCTTGAGCTTATTGATGATCATTTTAACGTTTTTGTCTTGTACGTCCACAGTCTCATCTTCATTATTGTTTTGTGTATTTTTATCCTCATCATTTTGATGGGCCATCACTTTCTCTTTCTGTATTTTGCTTGTATTCTTTTGTTTCACATTGTAAATTTTAATAATGTAGAATGTTAACTTGGAATTTATTCTCTGAAATGTATTTTTCTTGATATTGTATCAGCTGGTGATGTGATAAAGATTTCTTGAGTATCAGCTCCCATATCAGGAAGTTCTGCCTTGTGCAAATGTGAAAGCTTGCATCCTCTTTATCTCTTCTTTGCCTATTTCTTGTTCTAGTGTTTGCTAGTGGCTTTATGAGCCTTGTTTACTGTAGTTTGAGTGCCCCCTCTGTTTCCCAGGAGACATGCCTTCTTCTTTTCCTAGGTGCCCCACTGTGGGGCTTAAAGAGGTAAGCCTTTGCCCCTGACTGTCCACTTTAATTGTTTCTTACATTGCTTTCATTGTCTTAAGTTGCTTTTGCCTCTTGGGAAAATTCTGAGTTGTAGCATGCAGGAGAGAAGTCTCCCAAGTAGTCTTTTATACCCTGAACAAATCTAGCGACCCTCAAAAGGAGTGTCTACTGGCTCTAAAATGCTGTGGAGAGGGATGAGGGATAGCTAGGCAGGGTGGTAGGAGCTTCTTCCAAGGTTCCCCAAAGCTGCACTTTCTTGACTTGCCCAGCTCTTCAACTGTACTCTGTAGCTCTCAGGATTGTTTTTAAATCTTCTCTACTGCCTTTGTCCAGGGTGGGTTGCCACAGTGGCTGCCCTCAGAGCTGGGACCTAGCCATTCGTAGTAGTGAATCAAAAGCTCTAACTTGTGATTCTCCCATGCTCTTCCAGTGGATCCAAGGGAAGTAGATTTTTATGTCCCTGTTTGGTATTAGCAATGTGCCCACGTTGCCTGGACCTCACTGGTGCCCAGTGGGGGGGCTGCGTGACAGTATTAACTGTGTGGAGAATGTAGTTTTCTGGTATTTACCCCTTCCACTTGTTCTTGCATATAGTACAGGGTTCTACTGGACTCTGAAGTTTTTGCCTATTTAATAGTTAGTTGTCCTGGTGGAGAGACCGATGCCTAGAGGTTTCTACTGTGGAGTCTTCCCACAATCCCTCCATAAAAATTATTTTAAATTCTAGCATCAGAATTATAAATTGAATGTGAGTTCCAGTTGGTCCATGTCTTCATAAATATTTCTGTTGTCAATTTTAATTTTAGTTTTTCTAGTGAATGTGTAATTGTATTGCATTCCGATTTCAGTTTCATTCGTATAATGACTTATGATGATGAGTACCTTTTATTTTTTTGGCATTGGCAGGCTCCGGGAATTAAACCCGGGTCTCTGGCATGGCAGACAAGAACACCGCCACTGAGCCACCGTTGCCCACCCGATGACTATCTTTTTGTAGACTTATTTACCGTGCTCATATCTTCTTTGGGAAGTGCTCATTCAAGTATTTTGCCAGTTCTTAAATTGGATTGCTTGTTTTCTCATTGTTGAATTGTATGAGTTCTTTATAAATTCCGAACAGCTTATCTCTTTTCATTTTTTTGAAAAATTGGAAGTTAAAAATTTTGATGACGCATTTGTTCTTTTATCTTTGATGGTTTTTGTTCTTTGTGTCCCAAGAAATCACTTCCTAATACAAGGTTATATGTTTTTTTTTAAATTTTTTATTAATTAAAAAAAAAATTACAAGAAAGAAACACAAACATTCCCAACACATACGCTCAGCAATTCACAATATCATCACATAGTTGCATATCATCATCATGATCATTTCCTAGAACATTTGCATCAATTCAGAAAAAGAAATAAAAAGACAACAGAGAAATAAAACAGAAACAGAAAAAAAAAATTTTACATACCATACCCCTTACCCTTCCCTTTCATTGATCACTAGCATTTCAAACTAAATTTATTTTAACATTTGTTCCCCCTATTATTTCTTTTCATTCGATATGTTCTACTCATCTGTTGGCAAGGTAGATAAAAGGAGCATCAGACACAAGGTTTTCACAATCACACAGTCACATTGTGAAAACTATATCATTATATAATCATCATCAAGAAACATGGCTACTGGAACACAGCTCTACATTTTCAGGTAGTTCCCTCCAGCCACTCCATTACATCTTGGTTAACAAGGTGATACCTACTTAATGCGTAAGAATAACCTCCAGGATAACATCTCTACTCTGTTTGGAATCTCAGCCATTGCCACTTTGTCTCATTTCACTCTTCCCCCATTTGGTCGAGAAGGTTTTCTCAATCCCTTGATGCTGGGTCTCAGCTTATTCTAGAGTTTTTCTCAATCCCTTGATGCTGAGTCTCAGCTCATTCTGGGATTTCTGTCCCACATTGCCAGGAACGTCCACACTCCTGGGAGTCATGTCCCACGTAGACAAGGGGAGGGTGATGAGTTTGCTTGCTGTGTTGGCTGGAGAGAGAGGCCACATCTGAGCCACAAAAGAGGCCCTCTTGGGGGTGACTCTTAGGCCTAATTTTAAGTAGGCTTGACCTTTCCCTGTGGGGTTAAGTTTCATATGAACAACCTCCAAGACTAGGGGCTCAGCCTATAGCTTTGGTTGTCCACAATGCTTGTGAGAATATCAGGAATTCAACTTGGGGAAGTTGAGTTTTCCCCCGTTCTTGCCATTCCCCGAAGGGGACTTTGCAAATACTTTTCCACTCACTGATCAAATCATTCTGGGATTCATCAGGTCATCACCTGGACAAACCAACAAAATCTCATGTCCTATACAAAGTTCCATGTACTTAAGATGCTCAACCAACTATCTACATAAGTTATATTAGAAGATGCTCTAGTCAAAGTATAAATTTTGTACCAAATAAACATTTTTTGCTTTAGTCTCACACATAAGTTGAAATTTCAAAATGTTAATTACCATCTATTTTTAGCACCCTGCAGTAATGACATTCCTTTGTTCTTCCTCATGCAAAAACATTTTTAAATTTGTACATTTAGTCACTATCATTATATACTCTAGGCATGCCTAGATTATACCATCTCAATCTTTTTTTAATTTTAATTTTTATTTTTACATGGGCAGGCACTGGGAATCGAACCCGGGTCCTCTGGCATTGCAGGCAAGCATTCCTGCCTGCTAAGCCACTGTGGACCGCCCCCATCTCAATCTTTATCGTCTATCTTTCATTTATGCCCCAGCCCTCCTCCCTCTATCATTCTCATACGCAGCTTCATTCAGTATTTTAACGTAATTGTATTACAGTTAGGTAATATTGTGGTGTCCATTTCTGAGTTTTTATATTCAGTCCTTTTGCACAATCTATATCCCTTCAGCTCAAATTACCCAATATCTTACCCTATTTCTACCTCCTGATGGTCTCTGTTACCAACAAAATATTCCAAGTTTATTCACCAATGTCAGTTCATATCAGTGAGATCATACAGTATTTGTCCTTTTGTTTCTGGCTTATCACACTCAGCATAATGTCCTTAAGGTCCATCCATGTTGTTACATATTTCATAACTTTATTCTGTCTTACAGCTGCATAATATTCCATCCTATGTAAATGCCACAGTTTGTTTAGCTGACCATCTGTTGATGGACATTTTGCCTGCTTCCATCTCTTGGTAATTGTAAATAATGCTGCTATAAACTTTGGTGTGCAAATATCCGTTTGTGTCCTTGCCCTCATGTCCTTTGAGTAGAGACAGCATATAGATGGGTCCTGTTTTTTAATCCATTCTGCCAGACTATGTCTTTTGATTGGAGAGTTTAACCATTAACATACAGTGTTATTACTGCACGGGTAGTACTTTCTTCTACTATTTTGCCTTCTGGATTTTATATGTCATATCTAATTTTCCTTCTTTTTTACCTTTACTCTTAGTCTTCCTTTCTACACTCTTCTCCACACCTCTCTCTTCTGTCTTTTCGTATCTGTCTCTAGTGCTCCCTTTAGTATTTCTTGCAGAGCTGGTATCTGGTCACAAATTCTCTCAGTGATTTTTTGTCTGAAAATGTTTTAACTTCTCCTTCATTTTTGAAGGACAGTTTTGCTGTATTTAGAATTCTTGGTTGGCAGTTTTTCTCTTTTAATAATTTAACTATATCATCCCACTGTCTTCTTGCCTCCATGGTTTCTGCTGAGAGATCTGCGCATAGTCTTTTGGGCTTCCCTTGTATGTGATGGATTGCTTTTCTCTTGCTACTTTCAAGATTCTCTCTTTCTCTTTGACCTCTGACATTCTGATTAGTAAATGTCTTGGAGTATGTCTATTTGGATCTATTCTCTTTGGGGTCCGCTGCACTTCTTGGATCTGTAATTTTAAGTCTTTCGTAAGAGTTGGGAAATTTTCAGTGATAATTTCCTCCATTAGTTTTTCTCCTCCTTTTCCCTTCTCTTCTCCTTCTGAGATACCCACAACATGTATATTCATACGCTTCATATTGTCTTTCAGTTCCCCAAGTCCCTGCTCATATTTTTCCATTTTTTCCCCTATATTTTCTTTTTCTTGCTGGATTTCAGATGTTCCATCCTCCGGTTCACTAATCCTATGTTCTGCCTCTCGAAATCTACCATTGTAGGTTTCCATTGTTTTTTTCATCTCTTGTATCATGCCTTTCATTCCCATATGTTCTGTAATTTGTTTCTTCAGACATTTGATTTCTTCTTTTTGTTCATTCCTTGCCTTCTTTATATCCTCCCTCAATTCATTGATTTGGTTTTTGATGAGGTTTTCCATGTCTATTCGTATATTCTGAATTAATTGTTTCAGCTCCTGTATGTCACTTGAATTGTTGGTTTGTTCCTTTCACTGGGCCATATCTTCTTTTTTTCTTGGTGTGATTTGTTATTTTTTGCTGGCATCTAGGCATTTAATTACCTTAATTAGTTTATTCTGGAGATTGCTTTTACTTCTTTTACCTAGGGTTTTTTTGCTGGATGAATTTGTTGTCTATCTGTTCTTTGACATTCAGTTCAGCTTTATCTGGACCTCTAGCTGAAGTTTTGTTTAACAGAGAATAATTTTTCAGTTCTTGTTTCTTGCCCTGCTTGTATTGTGCCTTTTTCACCTCACACTTAGGAGGATCTACTTAGGTATTATGCTCCCCAGCTGGATTTTCCCAGACCAAACTGACCTTCTATCAGGAGGAGTCACCTGTGTCAGTTTTCCCTGAGGGTGAGACCCAGCAGGTTGAAAGACTTTCCTGTGAAGGCTCTGGACTCTGTTTTTCTTATCCTGTCCTGTAGGTGGCACTTGTCTGCCTGCAGGTCCCACCAGCGTAAGATGATGTGGTACCTTTAACTTTGGCAGACTCTGCCTGCTGGGGACGTGGTAGAGACAGAGGAGAGGTTGTAGGCTGGTTTTAGTGGCTTCAAATTACCAAGCCCTGGTGTCTGAATTCCTTGAGAGAGGGATTCCACCTGAGTTAGGCTTCACCCCTCCCCTGGAGAAGGCACAGGCTCCAGACAAGCCCCCAAAAGAGCTCACTTCTGCCCATGCCTGGGGCAACTGCAGCCTGAGAAGTCCTGCCGCTATATCCAAAGGCAGTCAAGCCTTTGTAGAAACACAGCCACAAAAGCTTCTGTTTCCTTCTTTTTTTTTTTCCCCCTTTTTCCGTCAGCCCTGCCTTCTTGGTGCCCAGGCAAAAATGAGCAACCTCCACTTTGACCAGGTTCACCTAAGCTGGGGGCCTATTTTTAGTAGTCAGAATTTGTTAATTAATTCCACAATTGGCGTTTGATTGTACTCAGTCCCTGCTGCTGGTAAAGTTCCCCTCCTTTACCCTCTGGAGAGGCAGCCTGTGGGGGCGGGGCACCCGCCGCCACAGCTTTGGGATCTCACGGTTCTGTGGGGGTTCGCAGCCGGTCCAGCTGGTCCAGACAGGGGTACGCTGTGTGTCTGGTCACTGACGTGGCCCCAGGAGCTGTTCTGTACTGTTTCTGGTCATTTAGTAGTTGTTTTGGAGGACGAACCAAAACGCACACATTGTTAAGCCGCCATCTTGACCGAGCATAGGATTTTGATCCATAAGTTTTTTTTTTGTTTGTTTTTAAGTTCTTTAATCTTAGATTTTAAATTTAAGCTTAGGCTTTGATCCATTGTAAACTAATTTTTTACATTTAGTGTGAAATTAGGGTAAAATTCATTTTTTCCCCATTTGGAAATTTAGTTGTTCCTGATTCATTTATTGAGAACTTTTTCCTACTGAATTATATTTGCTTCTTTTGCTGATATTCAATTGATCATATGTATTTGTGGGTCTATCTGATCTTCATATTCTACTCATGTATATTTCTATGTGCATGCCATTGCTATAGTGTCTTGATTATTGTAGTTGTACAGTATGTTTCATTATCAGGTAGTGTACATTCTCTGCTTTCATTGTACCTTTTCAGAATCCTTTTGGCTCTAATGTGGTTTTTGCATTTACATATACATTTTAGAATCAGCTTATCAATTTTGGTATAAAGCATTTTGGGTTCAAGTACTAGTTTAATTTGGGGAAAGTTGACATCTTATAAAATTGCATTTTCTGATACATAGACGTTGTTTAGCTTTCAAAATATTTAGAGATTTAATTCACCTTAGCAATCTTTTATAGTTTTTATTTACTTTGTATATGTTTTGTGCACATTTTGCTAAATTTACCCTTAAATATTAGTTTTTTTCCAGATAAATCTGTTTATTATATTGTATGTTGCATATATATTTATTTCTGATGTGCTTTCTCCACTTAAGAATATTTATTAGATATGATTCGATATGTATTTTCGTGTGAGTGGATGTAGTTCTAACCTACTTCTTTTAATAGCTACATATTATTTCAAGGGATGGTTGTAACATTAATTTGACCATATCATTTTGGTCTTTTGGCTGTTCTTGTGTATTTTGCTTTCCATTTAACAATTAGAATAGATTCATAAAATATTCTATTTGTATTACATTGAATTTCTAGTTTAATTTAACAAGGACTGTATACTTTCAGAATATAGAGTTTTACACTGAAGAACTTGGTGTGGTTAATATTTTTTCAGGTTTTTTCTTTTTGAGTGTGTATTTATAGTTCACTTTAAAATAAAATTTTTAGTTCATTTTAAAATGAACTATAAATAGTTCATTTATAGCTGATTTTTCTCTATGGACCCTGTTACTTGTTATCTTACTAAACCTACGTGATTTCTCTAATTGCCTTAGAATTTTCTAGGTAGATAAACATGTCATATACTAATATTTGTACTTTTACTTCTTCTTTCTGCCTTTTTGCTTTCTTACCTTATTGCCTTGGCTAGATCCTTTCGTACAATGCTGAATAAAGGCGAGTAGAGAGAAATCCTTTTCTTGTTCTCCATCTAAGGAAGGAAGAATTACATCTTTTACTATTAAGAACGATGTTAGCTGTAGGTTTTTTTTTGTATGCTGTATGGCAGGGGTCACGTTTCATTCTTTTTCCGTGTGAATATCCTGTTGTTACAGTACCATTTCTTGAATTTTTGTTGTTGTTTGTTTTTTCCTTTGTTTTGGTTGGTTGGTTGTTTTTGGTGAGTGCATGGGCCTGGAATCGAACCTTGGTCTCCCGCATGGTAGGCAAGAATTCTACCACTGAAGTGCCCTTGAATCCCCTATGTTTTTTGTAGAAAACTTTATAAAGTTCAAGAAATTCTATTTTTTGTTACTGTGAGGAGTATAGATTTTTTAGGTTGATGTCGTTGAATTTTGTCAGCTGTGTTTTTTTGTTCCGCTTTTTTCATTTCTTATGGTGAATTATATTGATTGATATTTTTGAATGTTAAATTTGATGATCCCTAATTCAGTATGATGTATTTTCTTTTTATATACTGCTGGACCTAATTTACTAAGATTTTGTTGATGAGTTTTGCGTTTTTTTTATTTCAGTTATTTTTATAAAGGATATTCGATTGTAGATTTTGTTAAAATGACTTCCTTTTATTTTCCTATCAATGTAATGCTATCATTATTAAAGGAATCTAGAAGTATTTATTTATTTGAGAAGATGTGTATAGTTACCTTATTCATAGTTATATTATTATTTGGATCTTGAAATTTAGATTAAATATTGGGAATAATTAGGTTGTATTCAACCGATATTTACATGTTTTGTTTTCCTTTTTTCAATTTCAGCATACATTTTTGGTGCATATGTTCTCACTTAATTCATTTTGTATAGAGGAAGAATTTCTTTCTCATACTATGTTCCAGGTACCTAATATGCTGGAGTGCCTCATCTTTCTGTAGAGGGTAGATGGCCCATGGTATAGGGTAGTGCATATTTTGATTTCCCAGACTTCAGGGTAACCAGGGTATAGCTGGTTGGCTGCTGGTTAACTAATAGCCCACTGTCCCTTGCTTTGTTACTCTACTCTTTACCCAAATCCATTCAGTTGACAGATTTGCTTCACCAGGGCTTCTGGGATTTCTCTAGCTCACAGGTCGGCCAGAGACTGAGACAGATAGCATTGTCAGTTGAATACCTAAGACTTTTGTAATTTGATTTTATACACACATCCACACACTTTCATTTCATTTCATTGTGCATCTGCTTAGATGAGTTTAATATAGATAGTTTTAAAGAGTAATAATAACAAGAAAATAGAAATGCTATTTTTTTAGACAGTTTTATTCACATCCATTCAAGGTGGGATTTTTCTTTCTGGAACAATGAAAATGTTCTCAAATTGATTGTGGTTGAGATGAATGCACAACTCTATGATTATACCAAGAACCATTCATTGTACAGTTTAGAAATGTGATTTTAATGTGTAATGTCATGGGTTTCTAATGTATTTTGTGGCAACAAGTCTAATCTTCAGATTAAAATTAAAAAAATACATTTTGCTACTACCTAATATATTTAATCTAATTGAATACATTTACTCACAACTGTGGATTTATAGCTAGCTGAAAATTATACCTGAGTTGGAGTTGTGATCTGGAATACCAGTTTGTCATATCAGAAAGTGTAGTTTTTTATATAAATTCGTATATATATTTATTAATGCTTTTGTTTATTTTTGGGTCTTGAGAAATGTAGAATAGCAATGAATCTAGGTATTATTTCAGTTTAGGATTTTACCCCCAAAATATGTCATTGATTTTTCTCTGATTTTCATCTTGATTGAATGATTTTTAGAAAGATATATATTTTAAAATAAAGAAATACCACATTTTAAGTAATCGTTATGTGAAATAATAGTCCATAATCTTAAATTTAATACTTAATCCAGTTGCCTGTGAACATGCTTTCCATCTGTTGTTGCTTTCCATCACTCCTTCTTAGAAGTAACTTTTAAAGTAGCTGCTTCTACTGGCTTGACAGTTTTCTTTTGTTAATTTCAATCTTTTGCCACATTTTAGATGAAAATATTTGATTAGGAAATTAGAAATTTAGTCATTATCTTACTAATGCTTCTATATTTTACATATAAAGTATAGGAATTATTTAGAATATTATTATTTGAAAAAAATCCTTAAAAAAAGACTGTCAAATCTTTATGTATGTTGATAATGTTAACCAATTTTGTTTTTTATGTTTTGACTATGATTTGATAGTGTGATTAAATAAATGACCAATTGAAATATACATGCATTATAGTTTTTTAAAAAGTGTGTGTGTATAGAATTAAAGGATATGAAAACATGTATCACCTGTCTCTGAATCAGTAAGATTTTTCCCTTTAAATTTCTTTAGAAAGGCACAAATAGCATGTGATACATGTTAATGAGCAAGAGGGTTGTGATCCAGTGAGAACAGAATTTTTTCTGTGACTTTGGTTTTGGAAAATTTGATATTTTCCACAAGCGATTTTATGATCTGTTGGGTGTAAAGCTGTATAGGCAAGATATGATCCATTTCAGTTCCCTTGTTTAAGGTTTTAAATTTAGTAAAATCATTTGTTCAGCGGTACCCAAATGAACATTTGCAATTCATTCTTAGATTATTGCCTTTAAATTTGAATTTTGGATTTTGGAGTGTTATTACAAGATCTATATCTCCTATGAGAAGAAATATACTGGCCTCTTCTCAGCATTTGTTTTGTGTTTGTATAACAATGGGAGAATATCATTATCTGTCATTCTGTTGTTGTGACAGCATTTTAAAAATGTTTCATTGATTTTTTATTATTTTTTTTTATTTAAGAAACAAACAATACACTTAGAACCACCAAAAATGGATGTCTTAGTTAGCTTAACCATAGGCATATTTAAATAAAGTGTCCATATAATCATTGTAAAGCCTGGGTTTGTGCAGTAAGTTTCATAAATCAATTTAAAATTAAGGCAACAAGGAAAAAAAATTTACATATTCAGTTAGGAAAGTTCTTAAATTCTAAGTATTAAAAACTAGCTTAGACACCATTTGATCAGCTGTCAAAACCATGAATGTTCTCAAATATCAAGTAGAAAGTTCTTACAAATATCTGCATTGCTATCGTAACCTATGTTAGTATAACCTTATTTCAGGAAAATATGAAGATACGAATATTCTTAACTATTAACATATGGAAATCTTAACCACCTAAAATGGATATTCTAGTTAGCTTATCTATAGGCATATAAAAGTAAAAAAAAGTCTAAGTAATCATTGTAAAGCCTGTTTGTATGATATGTTTCATAAACCAATTTAAAATTAAAGCAAAGGAAAAAAATATCTGTGATACAGATATGATATAGAACTCTAAATATTAAACAGTATCTTAAATGCTATCAAAACTGTGTGTATTCTCAAAACATCAAGTAAAAAGTTATTACAAATATCACCTTTGTATAGTAGTAGTATACTAAATATTTTCAAATTTTTTATTTCAGGAATTTATTTTATCTAATATTATTATAACTGCCTATAGTTTTTGTAAACGGTTTTTTAGTTGTAAAATTTAACATACATATACATGTATATTCATACATACATATATATATATACACACACATACATACATACAAAGAAAAGAAAGAAAAAAGCAACAATTTCCAATGCACACTTCAGCAAGCAACTGCAGAATAGTTCCCTGACTTTTTCATGGGCTACCTTGCCCTCGGATTTTTCTTTCTAGCTGTTCTAAAACACTAGCAGCTTTATCAGAGTCATAATAATGGAATCATACATTATCTGTTCTTTTGGGTCTGTCTTATTTCACTCAACATTATATCCTGAAGGTTCATCCATATTGTCATATGTTTCAGGACAGCATTTTGGCTAAATGCTACATAATATTCCATCGTATGTATATACCACATTTTGTTTATCCACTCATCTGTTGATGGGCATTTGGTTTGTTTCCATCTCCTGGCAATTGTGAATAATGCCGCTATTAACATCGGTGTGCAAATGTCTGTTTGTGTCACTGCCCTCAACTCTTCTGGGTATATACCGAGTATTGGTATTGCTGGGTCATAGGATAACTCAGTAGTTTCTGAAGAATCACCAAGCTGACTTCCACAGTGGCTGAACCATTTTACATTCCTACCAACAATGAATAAGTGTCCCAATTTCTCTGCATCCTCTCTAACATTTGTAGTTTCCTCTTTGTTTAATAGCAGCCATTCTTATAGATGTGAGGTGATACATCATTGTCTTCTTAAATTTGCATTTCCCCTATAACCAGTGAAAATGAGCAGCTCTTCATATGCTTTTTAGCCATCTGTATTTGCTCTTTAGAAAAGTAACTATTCATTTCCTCTGTCCATTTTATAATTAGGTTGTTTGTTCTTTTTTTGGTGAGCCTTATAATTTCTTTATGTACACAGGATATCAAGCCTTTATCCGATATGTGGTTTCCAAATATTTTCTCCTATTGAGTTGGCTGCCTCTTCACCTGTTTCATTGATTTTTTTTTTTTGCTTGGGCAGCCACCAGAAATTGAACCCAGGTCTCCAGCATGGTAGGCGAGAACTCTGCCTGCTGAGCTACGGGCCATGATTGATTTTTTTTTTTTAATTTGCATATGGGCAGGAGGCACCAGGGATCAAACTCCAGACCTCCAGAACGGCAGGTTGGAGCTCTGCCTGCTGAGCCACGGCAGCCGCCCTCATGATTGATTTTTGAGACTGAAATTTAACAGTATATTCAAAAGAATTCTGAGTAATCTAGTTATTAAAAGGGAAATATGTTGGTTGGTAATCCCTAAATTCGGCCTGAGGTTTCCTATTACTGCCTTTCAATTTCTTTCTCAAGTGTGTCGTAATGATTGTAGGTCCCATATTCAAAAGATCATATAGTATATATTTAGTTTTAGTACAAGAGCTCAAAGCCTCATGATATTCTTGTAAAACATTTTTACTTAAGTTACAGGGTATACGGGGTTTTGTTTGAATCTTACAACTAATCAGGTGTTAAAACTGATGAGGTATTTTTGTCTCTATTTTATTGATGTAGAAATGTGGGATTGGTAGAAATGTTATGGTGGACCTACAGGGATGAAGTCACTTGTTCTAGATGTCTTATAATTAGTTGATGACAAGAGTCATTAATAGCATTTAGGTAACTGTTAGCAGGTTTTAATATAAAGATGTGTCACAGTCATTTCTTTGTTCATATTGTACCCAGTTTTCTTTCATTTAACTTCTGTACTTTGTTGCATTTAGACACTAGGATGTGGCATTACTCCCTACCATTCTCCTTCCAAGCAAACTGGGATTTCGAATTTCATTGTTGATGGTATATTGAAGTTTTTGTAGGTTGGCTTTTTTTTTTTTAATTGAGGAGTCCTTTGTTTAAAAGAAATTCCACTCTGCAACAAAATGTGTAAAAAAGTTCAAAGCACACCTGCTTAGGTGGAATTGTGGGTATGTAGCCCAGTATCTGGCATTTGGTTTTTGCACAGTAAATATTTGAATCAACAGGTGAATAGCTTTTGATATGATAGATGCTAAACTTTCAGTGAGCACAGAATCTAATATTGTGTAGCAGCTAATTGTGTGTAATGTTTAGTACTTGCCTAATAAATGTGGACTTAAAATAGTTTATTCTTCACTTTGGATCATAGTGTTTAGAGTATTAAAAATCTTCTATAATCCTTAATTAAATTTATAAGTATTCATTTTTTCAGAACAACTTAACTGAGGTATAATTTACATACCATAAAATTCACTGTTTTAAGCATACAATTCAAAGATTTTTAGTTAATTTATCATATTATATATCCATCCACCGTAATCCCAGTAAGATCCCTTGTGCCCATCTATCATTATTCCTCATTCCTACCACCAGCTTTAGGCAACTATTAGTTTGCTTTCTGTCTCTATAGATTTGCCTTTTCTGGATGTTTCCTATTAATTGATTCTACAATATGTGGTCTTTTGCATCTGGCTTCTTTCATTTAACATAGTGTTCTCAAGGTTCAAGCATGTGGTAGAATGTATCAGAACTTCATTTTGTTTATTTGCTAAATAGTAATCCGTTGTATTGATGGAATACATTTTGTTTATCCATTCACAAGTTGATGGACATTTCGCTTGTTTCCACATTTTTGGCTATTATGAATAATCCAGCTATGTATATCCATGTGATAATCTTTGTGTGAACATGTTTTCATTTTTCTTGGGTAGAAACCTGGAGTGGAATTGTTGGACCATATGATAAGTTCAGCTTTAACTTTTAAGAAACTTCCAATCTGTTTTACAAAGTGTATCATTTTTTATTCCTTATAGCAATGTATGAGGGTTTCCATTTTTTCACATTCTGGACAGTATCTATTACTGTCTGTCTTTTTAATTATATCTTTCCCAGTTGGTGTGAAGTAGCATGTCATTGTGAATTTTATAAGTATTCATTTTTGTTTGCATAATTCACTGTAAGATTTTTGGATTTTGTGTTATAAAGTTCAAGACATTTTTTACGTATTTATTTTAGTGATAGAGATTTTACTTCCCATTTTCTCTTGCCACAGTTTATCTGATATTTAATATCAATATCAGTGTTTATTTCAGAAAATTGAAGAATGGTGAAATATTTTCATATATAGAAAAAACAAGATGTACTTTGCACTTTATAGCTATTTGTAAATAGTAAAAGCCTTGTAATTTGAAAATACACAATAATGGATATCATATATCCATTAATGGAAGTGCTGAGGAGGAGACTGACAAAAGAACAAGCTAAATAGACTGTTGACAAATGTAAAATCGATTCAAATTTTGTGAAAAGTTATTGACAACACATATAAAAATTTTTAATGTGTATATTCTGACTTAGTAATTCTGTGTCTAACAATGGATACTATAGGAATTGTTACAAATTGTGTGTGCAAATATAAATATACAAGGATGTTCATTGTGGATTGTTTGACCATGAAAATCTTCAAACAATCTAAATATCCAATGGTTAAGGGATATTTAGGTAATATACTCTGCATTTATGCAGTATAATATTGTCTGTGTGTTAAGAAGAATTACTGAAGAAGAAAATCTCGATCTCTCTAAGATAAGCAGCTTAGTCGTAAAAAGCTGGTTGTAGACATACAAATATATATTCTCATTAAAATCATTAGTGTGTATATGAAATCATAAAATGAATAGACCTTCATAAAATGAAGGTCTGTAAGTGTGTATGCTAAACTCATAAAAATAGTTATCTGTGGGGAGTGGATTGTGATCGGAGGGAGGAAAGAGGAGTTTTCACTTTTCATTTTTTCTCCCATTTCATTGTATTTTATTTTACTTGTTTTCTTTACATTCAGTTTTGATATGTTGTGTAACTTAAATAGTCATTGTATAGAGAATTAAATATAAATTTCTTAGCTTTTTAAACTGCTTTCCTTTCCTACTTGAATTAGTGAGTTTTTGTACTGTTTTTATTTTGGAAAAAGTGAACTAATCTTATTTTACTGTACAGGATATGAGTAATAACGAAAATACATTTTTGGAACCAATTTGTAGGTTCAAATTTTGCATTTGGGGACTCTATATAAATCTTTAGCTCCAGCTGTTGCTGAGGATATTCTTTAAGTTGCTGCAAAGCATAATGATTTCACAAGAGGGTGGCTGTTCCTCAAGTGCATTATGTCAAAATTGTTCTGATATTCCTGTGAACTTGAGTCATTGTTTAATTCCTTTGTATCCTGTAGTGAGGGCCACTTCCAGTTTGCTAAAAGATATGAAGAAACTATTCTGTTTAGGAAATGCCAAAGTTTTCCAGAAATTTCATCAATTTTGTTTTATAATTTGTCAGCAAATAGTTAAGGCTGAGTCTTTTAAAGCATTTGATAATTAGGGTATATTCATTTTCAAAATTTGCTACTACACACTCAAGACTATTTGTTTCCATTTCCTTAAATTTATCCTGGAGTTTGTCCAACTTGAGTTTTAATGAGTTGTTTATCCCACTAGTTAACATTGGGATTTATCTTTCCCTAGAGAGTAATGTTTGAATTGATAGTTTTTAAAACTATTATGTAAAATGAACATATGTTTAGACTCAGACTTCTGCATAGGAGTAGTAGGTATCTGTTAAATAAGTTATTTTATAATTTACCAAGTTAATTATTAAAATGTAGATTTAGTGATATTTCAAAAAATTAGATAAACACAGACATTGTTATGCATTTTTGGTACAAATTTATATTGAGCTCTTTTATTTTTAACAACAACGAATAAATGTATTATTTTATAAGTCACAGGAAGATTAAATTTCATTCATCATTGTCATTGAGATTTTAATAAGCCTCTCCCTAATACTTTAATAATTGTAAAAGATATTGATATGGTTGAAAATTTCTGAAGCAGGTATGCTATAATGTTATGGTTGGATGAATTGGGTAATGGATACACAGGTATTTGTTATTTTCTACGCATGTTAACCTGTTAGAAATATTTCAAAATTTACAAAAACATAAAGAAGATAAAAAAACCACTTTTCATTGATCTTGTTACACTAATAGATTTATTATGTAAGTTACAGTTTTAAAATGATTTGTTTTGGTTCAAAACGCACCACAGTAATTAATAGACATATAATAAGAAGTAAGTTAGCTATGCTCAGCTTCAGCTGAAAAATAAACTTCATAAAAACATGTTTTACATATCTGATATAATTACTTTGTCTGTTATGTTTGGATATTTTGCACAACGTGAACTATTTCCTTAATTTTAAATTAAAATAAATCTGAAAGAGAAAATTGCTCCCTTTCTTTGAGCATTATTAAAATGTAGAATGAATCAGTCTTTTTGAATTTGCATATATTAAACTTTTTATTAAATCTAAGTTACCCACTTCGGAACCATTTTATGTGGTCTTTGATGGCTTGAAAGTTAAATAGCATGTACAGTAGCTGAGTTTGTTATGAAATAGTAAAGACCCACTTATGAAAAGAATCCTGACTAGAAATTCATGTTACAAATAATTACTGCCATAAAAGAAGATGGATCTTGTTATTCCATAGGACTTCCCAAATGCCACAGAATATCTTGTTGGGGATAGGTTAATTGTATATTTTCTCATTGTAAGTGCTGTTCCAAATGTCTGTTTTCATTAATTAGTAAGTCTACTAATAAATATATATATTTTTTGTGGTTTGGAATTTGAACAGATATTTGAGAACATTGTAAAGATAACCAAGCTGTTAATTTTAAAGTCTTTATAAAAGAAAATGGAAAATATGTAAGAAAGTAAATAATTTAATAAACGTCCCACTGTTGAAAAAGTAAGCTGAAATAATAACAATAATAATGAAATGTGAGTTTGTTAATTGTGTCATATTTCTTTTTCCTCCTGTATCCTTGACCTCTATTTTACTGTGTTGATGTGAACAACTTTTTATTGAGCGCATATTTGTTTTCTAGGTTTTTCGTTAAAATATGTTGTCTGTTGTGGCAAAAAATAACCCAAGTTAGTGGATTGAAGTTGTCTAGATAAAACCAAGTGTTGTTATTATATATTAGAAAGTTGCATGGAAAAGTGAGTGGCTGTTTTAATAACAATTTTAAAATACTATTTTAAAAACAATAGTATTTGCATATTTGAATTACCTGGCATCCAAATCAAGAGAGACACTCTGCCAGTGTTTTGTTGTTTTGTTTTCTTTTGCACAGGGATTGCATTTGTCAATTACGTGAACCTGTGTTCCTAGGAACAGTATTCTGAATACCTTAGGGAAGCTTTTTTTTTTTTTTTTCTAATTCAGATAAAGTTCCATAACACAAAATTCACCACTTTAACCATTTTAACGTGTACAATTTGGTGGTTTGTAGTGTATTCACAGTTTTACACAATTATCACCATTATGTAATTCCAGAACATTTTTATAACCATTAAAAGAAACCTGGTCTCTATGGATTTGCCTATTCTGACATTTCATATGGATGGAATCATATAATACATGGCCATTTCTGTCTGGGATCTGTCAGGTAGCTTAAGGTTTTCAAGGTTCATCTATGAACCAACTTAACTTCAGTAGTATGTACAAACCACGTTCCGATACCGGTGTGCCCTGCCACCATTATATAATTCGTGTTATAAATTGCATAATTATACATTTCAATATATCATCATATTTTATGCATTGTCCTTTCCTTTTAATCAGCCGAACTCTCTTTATCATCTCTTGTAATTCTTGTCTAGCAGTGACGAACTTGGCTTTTGTTCATTTGGGAATATTTTACTCTCTCTCTCACTTTTGAAAAAACACTTTTGTTGGATATAGAATTCTTGTTGGCAGTTTCTTGCTTTCAGCATTTTAAATATGTTGTCCCTTTGCCTTCTTGCCTTCCTTGTTGCTGATAAGAAATTGACGTTTAATCTTACTAAAGCTCCCTTCTATGTGATATGTTGCTTATTTTGTGGCTTTCAGAATTTTCTCTTTATTGTTGGCATTTGATAGTTTGATTATAATATGCTGTGTGCCATCAACCTATATTTATCCTTTTTGGAGTTTGTTGAGTGTCTTGAATGTGTATATTCATTTCTTTTGTTAAATTTGTGAAGTTTTTATCCATTATTTCTTTGAATATTCTTTCTGCCACCCTCTTTTTTTCTCATCCTGGAACTTCCACAATATGTACATAGGTATGCTTGATGTTGTCCAACAGTTTCCTCAGGCTCTGTTCAATTTTCTTTATTCTTTTTGTTTCTGCTCCTCAGACTGAAAGATTTCAATGGTTATATCTTCTAGAGCTCTGATTCTTTCTTCTGGTAGCTCCAGTCTGTTGTTGAACTCCTCTAAGGAGTTTTTAGTTTCTGTTACTGTGGTCTTCAGTTCTGTTTTGTTTCTTCAACTATTTGCAGAAGCTTTGAGAAAAATGGTTCAGTTCTTGCTCGTTGTTTAAAGCCTTTGCATGGGGATGACCCCCAAAATGTCTCACTCTGTAATCTTGATCAGGACTTCCCGTCAGTGAATTTCTAATTTCAGTTATTGTAGTTTTCAATTCCAGAGTTGTAATTAGTTTCCTTTTGATAATTTTAATCTCTTTTTTATGTTCTCTGTTTAATGGGACATCATTCTCATGGTTTCTTTTAGTTCTTTGCACATGTATATCTTTAAGCATATTTAGAACAGCTGATTTAAAACCTTTTTCTAATAAGTTTAGTATCTGTGTGTTTCCAGGATATTTTCTGTTAACTGGTTCTGGTTTTTCTTATGTCTCATAATTTTTTTTATTGAAAACTAGACATATTAAGTATTATATTGTGCGACACTGGAAATCGGTTTCTCCCCTTGCCCCAAGATTTGTTTTACCTGCTTATTATAGTTGTTCTGAAGCAGTTTTGTAAAGTGTGTATTCTCTGTTATGTGTGGTCCTAAAGTCTCTATTACATTAGCTTGGTGGTCTTCCACTGATTTGACAGCGATTTCCTTAAACACTTGAAACCAAAAATATCTCCTGGTCTTTGCAGATAGTCTCTTTGATTGGGGAACACCTTCAACACCTAACCTGCTAGTTTTTACTTCTGCCTTAAACTTCTTCTGCTTGTGCAGAGTCTGAAGATTATCACAAAATGAGAGCTTAGAGTCTTCTCAGGTCTTTCCTCTGCAGGCATGCAGCTCTGGGTGTACTTCTAGCTTTCTAGATTCCAAGGAATATGTTTGAGCTTTTCGAAGTCCTAATGCCTGAAACGATTTCATTTCCCAGTTATTCCTTCAAGCTTTTGGTTAGTCTCTTGCTTGCCTCAACTCTTATCTATTGCCTATAAATGGTTTCCTTTTTTTTCCAGTTTAATTTTTTTTTTAACTTTTTATTTTGAAACACTTTCAAACTTACAGGGCAGTTACAGAAATAATACCAAACCCATAAGAAAACTCTAGTGTACCTTTATCTTCCCAGATACCAAGATCCACCAATTTTAACATTTTGCCACACTTGCAGTATCATTTTTTATATCTGTCCATCAATCTGTCAATCTGTCCATCTCTTTGTCTACCTGTCTATCTATTTATCAAACCATGTTTTGGACATTTGAGTGTAAGCTGTATGCACTGTGCTTATTGTACACTTAATATTGCCATGTACATTCCTAGTGAATATCTAAAGATATTCACTTATGTATCCATCTGTGTGCTGTTATCAAGTTCAAGAAATAAAACGTTGATATAAAGCTTACAATCTGTATTACAATTATTTCATATTTCCCAATAACATCCTTTTGAGCCTCCTCTCCTCCCTTGTTAAATCCCGTCCAGGATCATGTATTGGATCCAATTGTCATTGTCTCTTTGGTTGCTTTTTTTTTTCAATTGTGGTAATACATATATCACACATAATTTCCCATCTCAACCACTCCCAAGCATATCATTCAGTGGAATTAATCACATTCACTGTGTTGCAGTACCCTCACCACCTTCCATTTCTAAAATATTCCCATCACCCCAAATAGAAATCTTATACTCATTTTCAGTTATTCTCCATTCCCAGTAACTCTTAACCTGTACTCTAATTTCTTTCTCTATGCACTTGCATAATCTCCAATATTTTCTTTATGGTTACATGATACTTAAATTTAACGTTCTAAATTAATAATAATCTCATTTGATTTGATACCAAATTCACTTCCATAGTATTCACAAACTATTTTCCTATACCCCTCTTTTCTCCCAACTTTATGTAGTTCTTATCACAAATCACATTTTTTTTTTTACATTTTAAGTCTAAAGCCACTGATATGTCATTAATTTTTATGCATTTGCCTTTTAGCTTCTATAGGGAGTTGAATGTGGAATTACAAACTAAAAATATGATACTATTCACATTTATATTCATCCTTTAATTACCCTGATCGGAGTTCTTTATTTTTCATATGGCTTCAATATGTGTGTATTGTTCATTCCTTTCAAAACTCTAGTTAATATCTAATAAGTCTAACCTAGAAATTATGAACTTTCTTACCTTTTGCTTAACTGGAAATGTCTGAATCTGTCCCTCTTTTTTTTTTTTTTAATGTAGAAAAGCAATTTATTCCATTATAAGCACTTACGCAATTAGTCATGGAGAATAACAGGCCTGCTGGTGAAACAGGTCACCCAAAAGGGAAATGGTATCAAAGTAGTGGTCAAAGACTGTGTTGGTTTGAATTTGTGGATCCCAGAATAGCCATGTCCTTTGATCTTTATTCAGTATTGCTGGATGGAAGCTTTTTGATGATCTTCACAAAAATGTGACTCACCCAATTGTGGGGATTAAAGTTTGATTAGAGGAGGATGTGACTCCACCCATTCAAGCTCGGTCTTGATTAATTTACTGGAATCCTTTTGAAAAGGAAGCGTTTTTGAGAAAACTTGAGAACGACAGCAGAGGCATGAAAGAGCCAAGAGAACCGTGGGAGCCTGTGCAGCCAGAGATCTTTGAAGATGAAGATGGAAAACACCCCTGGGGGTCCTTCATGAAATAAGAAGCTGGGAGAGAAAGCTAGCAGACGTCACCATGTTTGCCATGTGCCTTTCTAATCGAGAGAAACCTTGAACTTCATGAGCCTTACTTGAGTGAAGGTGACCTCTTACTGGTACCTTAATCTAGACATTTTTATAGACTTACTTTAATTGGGATATTTTCATGGCCTTAGAACTGTAAACTTGCAACTTAATACATTTCCCCTTTTTAAAAGCCATTCTATTTCACATATAGCCCATTTTGGCAGCTTGCAAACTAGTACAAGGACTAACTCCTAAAAAAAAAAAGTGCAAACTCTTATCCAGGATTAATTTTAATTAATATTAAAAACAAATATCAGCTACTGAGCCATTCTCCTCACCTTATGTATTAGTTAGGGTTCTCTAGAGAAACAGAATCAACAGGGAACACTTGCAAATATAAAATTTATAAAAGTATCTCACGTGACCGCAAGAACGCAGAGTCCAAAATCCACAGGGCAGGCTGCGAAGCCGACGACTCCGATGGAGGGTCTGAATGAACTCCACAGGAGAGGCTCACCAGCCGAAGCAGGAATGGG
>PVIY010018499.1:0-47473 GCA_004026745.1 Myrmecophaga tridactyla
CCTCACCACGCCCACCAGTTCAAAACCCTCATGTCATAAACAATCCAAACCCAATCAGTCCTCTTCTTTCGAGATCCCTCTAAAAACCATTAGTCCTGATTCTAATATCTGGTATATATTCTCCCTCGGCTTTCTCATTCAGAGACTCTTCTAAGACTGTCGAATGGAATACTCTTTTACTGCAGTCGGTTTAATAAAGTTCGTACTATCTCAACAGGTTTCTTTGGGGGAGGGCACAATTCTTATAAGTTTTAATGGTTGACATAGGCCTTCTCCTAAGCCCCCCCCCGTAGGTATCTAACATTATATCTCACTTGACAAAAAGAGGAAGCTGGGGTCCCTAGAGTTTAAACGACTTGAGTTAATGTTTCTGTGAAGATTAAAAATAATAATGTGCAAAAGAAGCCCAGCATAGACGCCAAGTATAAAGTAAGGTGTCTGGCTATTATTTTTTTTTTGTTATATTAGTAATAAAGGTAAAAAATAATCACCTGGCCAAAGAAATCTCCAGCATCACTATTTCAGCGCTAGCACTATTTAGTGCTATATACACTTTTCACATCCCTATAAAAAGTTTGCTCATAGAGAAGCCAGAAGTTGGGAAATGTTCAGTTCATGCTTGTTCCTCACTGTTAAGTAAATTGTTTTCTAATCACATCTTCTTTTCTTTTTAATAAGAACCTTCTATTTTTTCTTCCTTTGTATTCTTCTAATCCCCAATCTAGAGTGAGACTATGACATTCAGAGAAATTTCATATTATTGCCAAAGCCAAGAATCTGATGGTCATTAGCCACATACAGTCTAGAACAGGAGTCAGTAAACTTCTGTAAAGGGACAGCTAGGAAATATTTTAGGCTTTGCATGCCAAATGATGTCTGTCACAGCTACTTACCTCTGCCATTCAAAAGCAGCTGCAGAGTACACATAAATGGACAGGTGTGACTATGTTCTAATAAAACTTTATTTACAAAAACCATCGGCAGGCTGTTCTTAGCCTGCAGGCTCTGGTTTGCCATATCCCTTGTCTCAAGACAACTTTGAAATAATCAGTAAAGTTGTCTGTTTTTTACACTCCTTGATTTCCTACTCAAATCTGGTAACTCTGAGATGTGTACTTTCATCCACACAGCACTGCTTTTCCACTTATATGCCTTATCACTAACTTTCCTGGATTATGAGGACATTTAATATTGCTGTTTGGTGACTTTTGTAACAAAGATGCTGTAAGGAAATCCTGGCTGAGAAACGACAACTCAGCAAACAGGCTGTGATATATAAGCCTTATAATATATAAAGTTGCAAAGTCTGGAGAGTAAAATGTTGGCAGTGCTCTGGACTTTCTTTAGGAGGAGGCAGCCTCTCTATGAGCTTAGACAACAATTTCACTCAGGATAAAAGAACTATTTTGTCAAATTCAGCCACCCAATCTGGTTTCATTATTTTAGAATATAAAACTGTTTGGCGATCAACTTTGTTTATACTTGGAAAAGTATTGCTTCCTTTTCTGACAGGGGAAAAAAGAAAGACAAAAAAGCTCATAAAAATTTCAAAAAGCTTTTGACTTCAAATAGCTCTTACAAAACTGCATTTTGATGAGTTAAGTGTGGAAGAATCAAAACCATATGGATTATACTTCTTTTAAAATAAACACTGATTTAAAAATTGAGGGGGCATTCTTGGAAGTGTAGGCATTTAGTTTTCACAGACTACAAATAGTCAAAAACAGCTTCAAGAAATTTGATAAACCCAAAGCACAGCTGGGTTTACCCATTCTTAATTAAAGTGTTTTCATTGTATATTGTGTAAAAATAAACAGCCTTAAGAGTAGCTTAAATTCAGCTATTTTAGAAGGAGTTTGGGGATTTCCACATATCTCTTGAGTAACCTTTGCCCAAATGCTGGATTTGAGGTAAATCTTACTATAATAGCATTTGAAATTTTTAAATGCTAAGCACTTCTCATTCATCATATTCTATTTTCGAATGTCCAGTTTCCGCCCCAAATTAGGATTAAGAAATATCTATACACTTCTTATAAAGTAATTTATTCTGATTAGATTCCATCTAAATGCTTAGTCACCTGAAAATGAGAATCTGGTATTCTTATTTAATTAAAATAAATGATGTATCTGGATGGGGATTAACACTCATCACAAATGATGAACACTGACAACTGTTCTGAGCTATAGTCTTAATTCACGTTATATCCATTCAACTAGCCTTTATTCATTTCTTACCATGCGGAAAGAAATTTGCTAGGCCCTTAAGTTTCAAAAAAGTAAGAAGACATGGTCTTCTAGAGGAGCTTAAGGAACAGAAGATGAGGTGCAGTTAGGCAAACTATTGCAATACAGAGTAATATTGCATGATATTTGTAAATAAATATACATCATATGACTCCAGATGAGAGATGACCAGTTTTCTAGAGGAGAAAATAAAACTTCATAGATGAAGGTACATTTACATTGGGCCATAACATGTCAGTAGGAGTATGCCTCAGGGAAAAAAGAAGCAAGTAATTGCATATAATCAGGATATACAAAATCAGAATCATTTGGGAGATTGTGGAGCATCTCTGCTCTGTGTGGCCAGAGAATAAAGAAGATGGGGGATGGCCAGAGAGAAGGTTAGAATCTATATAGATTCTACATAGGCAAGACAGTATAGAAAAGAGCTGGAAGGACATGCTACAGAGTATGCAGTTAATGGGTAACTGTGAATGCTTTTTAAGGTCCCTATCAAATACAATGAGAGGCAATTCTGATAGCTCTTTCGAGACTAATTTACAGTAGTGTGTGTGTGTGTGTGTGTGTGTGTGTGTGTAGGAATATGTATGGATGAGGGAACTCAAAAATAGGCACACTCATTAATATTCTCCAGAAATATAGACTAGTTATTGCAAAATGGCTAGTTTTGGCAAATGCAGCTGCTACACTCTGTCACCTGAGGACAGCTTCTGGTAGGGTAGAGACAGCGTCTAGGCTACCTTTACACCAGTAACTAGCAAAGGATGTGTCACATTCTGAGCCACTGAGCTGTAAGAGCTTGTCTAATTAATAAATGGAAAATATGGAGGTCATGTTTGAGGAGTCCAGCTCTGGGCCAAAATCCTGTCATGATCTTTTAGGCATGACCAGGGACAATGACAGAAGTGTCACCTAGCAGACCTCACTGCGGACGCGATGCACTTTCAGTCGGCCATCTCGTAAACAAATCTGCATTTCTAGACCAAAGCCCTCTATTTGGGAGCCTCCTGTACAGGGGGCTCTCAAACAAAGTCTTCCCCTGTCACCTCTGCCAAGACCTCCTTATGGGGAGGGGTTCTTGAAGACACTTATCTCTGTTCTGACTCAGTACATGCTACTTTTCCACACCTAGTTCTTCCTTCTTTGTGTTCTTCCTGATCTCCAGGCCAATATAATGTCAGTAGTCTTTTGTTTGGGGCTCCCCTGGCAGAGGGATGACCCCCCACAGTTGGCACTAGTACATCTAACCCTCTGACACTCATCCAGTGCTGGGGAAAACGGAACACTGAGAAAGCAGTCACCTTCTTTCTGGCTCTTTCACCTCCCGTTGTGTACTATGTGCCAGCTCATGAAGTCCTATGAAAATAGAAGGGTATCTTCGGACATAAGTTGTTTGCAGTTAGAGGCCTTTTTGTCTAGTTTTGAGACAAATTGATTGGCCTTTTGGTGAGGGATAATTGCTCAAAAAGACTCCCACTTCTCCCAAGAGTCATGATAATTTTCAAGGATGGTAAGTCTAAATAATAAGGACAAAAAAAGAGTTCTTTAATTCTGCAAAGGGCACAAGTTGGCCAAAGTCTGTAACTGTGGCAATCCTAAAAATGCTCCTTACAGGTCATCATTGACCAAAGGCTCCAATTGCTGTGCTCTGAAATCCATGCCTACTTTTGCATGAGGCCACACCTCTCATAGGCTCCACCCATTTTCCACTCCCACTCTCCTTTCATAGGGATGAGACCTGCTATGAGTTTGGACAGCCTGCCAGTCTCTCCCCAGCTCCTTCCCTTTTTCCTCTTGTGTAGCTGTGTTTCCTAGCAAAATCCATGCACATTTAATCCCATCTTGGTCTCTGCTTCTTGGAGGGATGGGACCACATCATAAAAGGACCCAATGAAGGATACCTTTTGCATAAAAGATCATTATTAATTTTTCCACCTTCTGAGATTACAAGTATTAACCATCTTTAAGTGACAGTTTAAATTTTCAAAATGAAGCAAACACACAAAATATCATGGTTGCTGCAACCGCACATAGAATTAAGTCTGTACTTCAAATCCATTTTCTAACTGTTATCTTCCATCTATTTGTCCAACCCTCATACCTCCCACTCTGAAATGACTCCATTTTTTCACCATTCCTTAAACATCTATAACTTGTAAGCACTCATGTCTTTACCCTTATTTTCTCTTGTGTTTAAACCAATCTTCTTCACCATTCCAACTTCGCAATTCAAGGCCCATCTGAATTCCTTTCTTCTCTCTGATGCCTTCTCCAGTTTCTCAAGCGGGCTCACCACCAATACAAGTGCTTCCTTCTACTGGTGTGCACTTGGCTGAGCGTTAGAGAGTTGACTGTTAGAGCTGATCAGAGATCCACAATTTCTGATCACTCTGTGCATCCTTCTTTTTGGGTTCTCCACAGTGCATTGTACAGGCCAAGTTCAAATGTTAAGTTGTCCTAATTCATTTAAAGGTCAAATAAGCTGGTATAATATAAAGGAAACAGAATAGAATTCAAAATCAGGCAATTTGGATTTAAATCCTAATTCTATCCCTTAATAGTTGTGAGACTTGAGGCAAGTCATTTTTCTGAGGTCCGTAAAATGGGAATAATAGACATCATATTTCAGGAGTTTTATGAAAATGAAATGAAAGGACCCTTTCATTCCACATTCATCCAACAAACTTAACACACTATGAGCCAGACAGTACAGGGGACATGCATACATAAATATACACACAAAAACACACAGTCATCTATTTAAGGAATTTTTATTTTACAAGGGATTGCATGCAATTGTGGGGACTGGTTAGGCAAGTCTGAAATTCATGTGTCACCTGTCAGGAAGGGAAGTTTGGAAACTCATGGGCAGGAGCTGAAGCTACAGTCCACAGGCAGAATTTCTTCATTTTCAAGGAAACTTCAGTTCTACTCTTAAGACCTTTAAACTGATCAGACCAAGCCCACCCAAATTATTGATAATCTCATTTGCTTAAAGCCAACTAATTGTAGATATTAATGACATCTGCGAACACTTTCATCCAACACTTATATTAGTCTTTAATTGAATAACTGGATCTTATAACTTGGTCAAGTTGACATGTAAAATGGGCCATCACATGCTCTATGTTGTTAATTATTTTACTATAAATATATTAAGTTAAAGCATCATTTTGAGAATCTATATGTATAATCAGTCTTCCAGTGAAAATCCTTCTCCCAGAGCTTTTAGTACATCTCTTACATCAAAATCACAATATATAAGGCTTTTGAAAAGAAAGATGTTTATTTCCTTGAAATTAAACAACATGTTAATCAATCTTTTCCTTTAGTAAGATTCTACACTTTGACAGCAGAAATGGCTGAATTCTAGGCTATTTACTGTAGTTAAATATGAAAAAAAAACGAAAAAGATTTCATTTGTTTAACACCAGGCAAGCAGCATAACTATCAAATATCTTTAAATGATTAATAAGGAAAAGCTCTATTTCCGTTTGTGTGGTACCTCATATTTTTGATTCTAGATAAATATGTTTTTAATAGTCATTTAATCTTGATTAAATACCCAATGCCTTCCGTATTAAAACTAAATTGAAAGCATATTTATTTTGCAAGTGAATATTAAGCAATATGTGAGCTGAAAAATTCAAGTTAAAAATCAGGGTACAAAGTTTGTTAAATAAATCACATGTAAAATGAACACAATAATATAGAAACTTATTTCTTTTTATTTCTCAAGCATGAATGCTCATGTGTTTTATTTTCTTCCTATGAAAGGATAATGATAAATTAATGGATTTTTTTTCCTTTGTTCTTAAACTCCATCTACTATGGTAAGCTCTTTGTTTCATAAATGCAGACCTTGGTACTTTCTGCCAACTTTTCAGCCAGTAGCCAAGGAGCATCACTTTGGGCAGAGCTACATAAGCATGTCAATTTTCATATTGATGAGACACACTGCCATTTATTAATAAATGGATCACTCTATCACAGCAAATGGAAACTATTGCTTCCCTAGAGTTCTCAGCCATCCTTCGTTTGGGTACAAGGAAGCCTTGGTTTAGCCCAGCTGCAGAAACCTTTTTAAGTGCACATTTAGCACCTAGTCTGAACAAAGTACTCTGCATCCTTGATGTAAAGTTTATCTAATAATCTTGAACATGCTGACTATAACCCACAATCAGTACCATGAGGTCCAAAGTTTTTCCTTTGGCTGTAGAATGAAAGGTTGAAATGCTTCTGTCATTCAGTTATGTTTTCCTCTAAGGTCATTTTGGTTTCTTAATACCATTCCACCTCTGCTCCCTCCCCACAAATTAGTTTTAAAACACCTTTTAAATTAAAAGAGATCCCATTAGCTGCAGGAAGAAAATATCCAGCAAGTTAAGGAATATCATGCTGAAATTTTAGGTTCATTATAATTACTAAAAAGATAAATAATTCACAAAAGATGAAAAATATAATGAATTAATATTTTATTGAACAATAAAACATATGCTGAATTCCAAAGGTGAAAGTGGAAAAATTTGTGCCAGAATAAAACAGATGAGGAAACCAAGGAATTGGGAAGATTCCTGAATTACTCAGAGTTTACTGGTAGGCCGGGCAATTTCTAATGCCTCATTACTACTCAGGGTTTATTTCATGAAGCTGGTACTTTTGAAAACCTATTCTGAAAGCTTCCACAAAATTCTGCGTGGAGAAAATTTCTAAATCATGCATGTTTAGAAGACGTCAAATATGGCAACTTCTCCCACATGATACATGATACACAGTAGCATACTAAAGGTTTCACAATTAAAAATGTTGAGCGTGTGTCTCCTAAACTTATTTGACTATATAGTTTTTTGTTTTTGCCAGATAACATCCTGAGGAACCAGGGCTCTCTGGAATGCATTTTAGGAAATATTATGATAGACCTTGCAGTTGGTGTAAAGGATTGTAAAAAAGACTTAGGGCAGAACGAGAAAAAATTTGCCCATAGAATTGGAGGAGAAAGGGAGGTTTGAAAAAGGGAAAGACAGTAGTAAAATACACAGAAAGATCGAAGAAAGAAGGACTGAGAAAGAGAAAAATAGTTAGGATGGAAACACTAGTGACTAGGGAAAACCAGAACTCAGGGATGTAAGAGCAATGAAAGCATATTAGCTGCAATGTGATTGTTCATGTGGCCATGATAGGAAACAGATAAATAGAATAACTGTGTTAAGTGAATTGGGTATGGTTGCTTATTTTTACACTAGTTGAAATATTCTATTTTAGAAGTCAGAAGAGGAAGACTAAGTTAAGAGAAAATAATTAAAGATCATAAACAAAGCTTCCTGTAAAGAGAAATAAAGGACACAGGTTTATCTTCTTTCCCTTCTAAGAGTCAATATTATTAAGATTGGGTTCTAAGACCCATTACTGTTAATGTCAATCCTCCACAAATTGACCTACAAATTCAATGCAATCCTAATCAGAATCTCACCAAGATATTTGGAGACATTGACAAGCTGATTTAAAAGTCATATGGAGGGAGGGCCACGGTGGCTCAGCAGATAGAGTTCTCACCTGCCATGCTGGAGACTTAGGTTCAATTCCTGGTGCCATGAAAAAAAAAAAAAAAAAAAAATAAATAAATAATTCATATGGAAATGCAAAGGACCTAGAATGGCCCAAACAATTTGAAATAGAACAAAACTGGAAGACTAACGCTATCTGATTTCAAGACCTATTATGAAGGGATAGTAATTAAGATCATACAATATTGGCATCATAATAGACAAAGAAGTCAAGAAATCAGTATTCAAGACATGGAGGAGCACTTGTGTCTACTGAGAAAGCTCCGGGCATATCCAGCACAATCCATATGTATGCAAAAGCTGGGAAATTTCAGAACATCCAGATCCTAATTCCTAATAACTGAGCATAACATCTACATCCTAATTCCTATTAGGTAAACATGACACCTGTGAGTTCTAGAATTTCCAATTGTTTTTGTATAAATCCTGTTAGGGAACAGAGTTATTTAAAAAGCAGAACCCAATTATAATACTCCTTTTTGTTCAAGACTGCAGAAAAGAAAAAAAAAATGCAGAACTAATGATATGCAGAGCAATGGGGATATGCTAACCCTCCTTCCCCACTCTTCCCCAAAGAGAAAAGTTTGATAGAGTACTTCCGGTTGGATGATGTCAATTTCTGTACTGAAACTGCTGCAAGTGAGAATGCTGAAACAGAAATTTAGAGACAAGAAACTGCCTATAAAGGCCATCTTGGGAAGAGAGACAAGAAGTCACGTACTCCAAATAAAAATTCTTTGGATTAATCACAATGTGTTTCATATGTGATGCCCTGTCTTGCTCAGCTGTTGTGTAACCACTTGCCAGCTTAAGTGTGCACTGCTAGGGAATTGGAATTGGCTCTGCTTTGAAATCAGGACCTTCAGGGCTTCTTTGCCATTGTTTTTTTAAGATGTCAAATCGTCTAAGAATCTGGTGCAATGTTGAAGATACTCTTTTCAGCATCAAGTGTTTAACTTTCTCATAACCCTTAATTGCTAGAGTTTAGATCCCTCTTCATCATGTATCAGAGGATTTTTCAAGAATTAGACATTGAGAAAGAGCTGTAAATCTTCTCATTATGCGGAAATGTTTTCACAGAACTTGCGTGACAACCTGTCCCATCACAGCATAAATTGCATTTAAAAAGAAAATTATTTTTTTATTCAATAAACACTCCATATAATTCCTTGTTGTTGGAGTGGAGTTCTCTTATTAAAAGGTATGTCAGGAACGGACCTCTTCTAAAAAATAAAAATAATAATGAATCCAGGAAACGTTCAGTCATTTTTATTCAATCAGGTACACTTTAAAGAGCAACAAAATGTGCTTGGCATCATGAGATATTCTGGGATAAGGCACAAAATGTTTCAAAAGAGATAGAAATATAACAAAATAGTTAAAAAAAAAAAACACTGACACAATGATGACACTGGGAAAGGGTTTCCTCCAAAGATAACACTTGAACTGTTTCAGTGGAAAATATGGAGATCTTCAGGTTAAGCAAAAGTTGGAAAGGATTAGAGTTCTTAGAAAGGCAGGGTGGGGTGGGGGTGGTTAATTATGAACCTGATGGTTTGAGAGGTAATGCTGCTTACTATGGAAACTTTGTCTATAAATTTTTTGGTAGGTCCATTAACACTTGATTTCAATTTAATATTTTCACTGTAATTTCACAAATATGGGGTTTCCTAAGAGGGACTGGAGTCACAAACATAAAAATGAGTATGTACAAAGGTATAAGATTAAGGTTTTCATATTTTTAGAACAGCATGGAGTTCACTGAAGTTGAAACATATAAGTGCCTGGGATGGGTGGGGAATGAAGGGATGTGAAGCAAGAAAATGGTAATAAATGACCCCTCCCCCTCTTTTCTTACTCTGTAGTAAAAAAAGAACCAAAGGAGGTTTCTATGTGCTAACATGGTTAACAGATGAATAGTTTGGAAATTTTACTCTGGTAAGATGAGAGAGACGTATTGGAAGGAGCGGTAAATCAGTTAGGGTTCTCCAAAAAAACAAAACCAGTAGGAAGTATATATATTAAGGGATTGGCTCACATGATCATAGGAGCTGGTATATTGAAAATATAAAGAGGAGGCTGTTAGGCTGGAAGCTCAGAGAGGAGTTGCTATTGCAGACTTCAGGTATAATTTTCTTTGGGGGAAACCTCAGAATTTTGTCCTTAAGGACTTCAACTGATTGAATGAGGTCCATTACATTATTGGGTAATCTCCTTTTTTAATTAAAAAAGTCAACTGGTTGAAGGTGCTAATCCCATTTTGTCTACAAAACACCTTCCAGTAACATCTAGACTAGGTTTGACCAAACAATAGGACACTATAGCTCAGCCAAATTGATACACAATATTAACCATCACAAGTCAGTAAACAGGAGATGCAAATAAAAAATATAAGTCTCTGACATAGCATTTTCTCTCCTCTAAATATTTACAATCCCCAGAAGACAAATACTTTGATGCTCAGAGGCAATTCTTTATAGTTATCATCAAGATTCAGAGCTAACAATACATGCAATTCTGGGTGATTTGCTTCCTAAAGGAATATGCCCAGCAGCCCTGGAGTTGGGAGAGTTCTCTGGCTGTAGCCCAGCACTGAGAAGAAGGGCATCTCTCCAGAGTTATTCAATGAGGGAGTCAAAATAATTATTCTCAAAAGTAAATAGTGAAAATTTTGGATGCCTAATCGATTGTGTCTTAGCCCAAGAGAAACTTGCTCCTTGAGATGTGTTTCAAGAATTGTTTTTCCTTGTGGAATTGAATTATATATTATGAAAACTTTTGTGGGCTTTCAGGTTTGGTGCTATTTGAGCAAACATCTCAAAAAGGTAATAGGAAAGATAGCTGTTGCTAAAGGAGAGTAAGGGATAGAAAAAATGCCATAGTGTTGTTTTTAAAAGGAATTAGATTTCGGCTGATGAGATTTTTTATATAGTGAAACCTTGCAAAGATCTATGTAAAGGAATTCTTGGCAGAGTCTGGGACTAAGTCAGTAAGTGCCTTCTTGGCTACTCTAACGGTATGCAGAAGAAAAACGAAATCTTCTAATATATCTTACTTTGGTCCTTTTAACTCCTAAACTGGGTTGAACATGACAATCTATAACTCATTGCCCAGAGGTTGGCCACTTAAATACCTGGAGGAGGTGAAGGAGGAGCCTGAATGCCTTGTGAAATGTAGACCTTGTTTAGTTTAGCCTTCCAGTCAAACCTAAACCCATTTTCAGCATGTGGGCAGCCTCATATTTTGTTCTCAAACATTTTTCCAAATGACTGCTCAATAAACATTCCCGAAAAGCTGTTATTTTGGTTCTCTTCTTGATTGTGATTTTTTTTTTTTTTGCTTAAATAAATCAATTAGAAAATAGTCAGTTAATACTTTTTTATGGGGTAGAGACCATGCTGGCCATTGATTCAAGGATGACTAAGACATGCCCAGGAATCATCTGCAAATGCTGTTGGGAATGTATACTGGTGTGCCATCTTGGAGAGCTATCAGGAAATAGAAGTCCAGAATCCTTAATTATAATCCTAACAGCCAGAAAGATCCAAAAACAGATGTGGTAGCACAACCTACTCTGAAATAATGGACATGAAGCTATTTATGCCCTTTATCACATTTGAAGTGAGCATTCATACATTTCACCATATAAGTAATAATGTACTTCATTACTAGGGATTGCCCCAGACAGACCCTGCTGGCAGGGTTACTTGCCATGTGGCTTCTCTCCAGAATCGTCTTTCTAAAATTTGAATAATTCTGAATACTGAAACGTCTCCAACGTCAAGAATTTTATATAAGGGATTATGGATTCATGTTTAAGTTGTTAAACTTTCTGACACGCAAAATCAGCTGTGTAAATAAATGTCATCCAAATTCTTCTATTTCACACACTGCATTTAAAGAATCAAGTCTGCTCAGACCTCCTACTTAAAAACACTTTTCTAGGTAATGCAAAAAAAAAAAAAAAGCCTCATAGAGTTATTTTAAGATAAAATGTTATTATTTAGATGTATTTTCTAAAACAATCCTTTATCTCTTTGTGACTGGTATTTTGCATTATTATTCAGATAACTGCAGAGGATGTTCACAGAATGCCAGAAGGCTGGAGGAAACACATTGAGAACCGCTGTTTGAAAGGACTATTTTAGACGGTATAATGAATAGTACAAAACCAGAACAAAGTGCTGCCCCTCACTTTGGCATACAGGTCAGAACCAAGACCCTCCTACGTTCTTAACTCTGATCCAAGTTAAATTAATCCCTTATGTGCCAGGGGCTTTTAAGTTTGTCAGTTCATCCTATGCAATCACAGAAATGAATAATAAAAGCAAACCTAAGACTAGGCAGCAAGAACAGGATTCAAAAGGAGAGAATTAAATCCTTCAACTGCTGTGAGGCCAACATTTTAAAAATATGAAGAAATTGGTCTCTTTTTCACGTATTAGCATGCCTATTGTCTGCACGGGTGTAGCTTCTTAGCCAGATCGTACTTAATCATGTGGTGAAACTATTTAAAGTTTCAGTTCAAGGGCTTATTTGCATTTCAAATTCAAGTTTCAAAAAGGTTAAAATAAATAAATACATAAACAAACAAAAACCTTACAGGAATATCTGTATGCCATTGAATCAAAGTTTATGATGATTTTCACTTCTGGACCTCCCTTAAAACAACCAACATGTGCATGTATATGTATAGTGTGTGTGTGTGTGTGTGTGTGTGTGTGTGTGTGTGTATGTGAGTGTTGAAAATGACATCACTAGTGGCATTCTTTCCCCTTATGAAAATATATTCATAGAAAAAATAAAACTTGAACATTCATGAGTGCCGTATCAAGGATTAAAATACTTGTCACTGATCCTAATCTTTTTACCACGTCATTTGTGTGCTATTTACCTCCAACTTTAACTACATTCTCTGTTTCTTGCAAATTATTTGTTCCATACAATATTCTTACCTTTGCTTTTGCCCATCAAGATGCTGAGTTTGGAACTTTCTGTATTTCTCTATGATCCCAAAATCAAATACATTCTCTTTAGGTTATGTATTGATTATAGATTGTTTAAAGAAATGTGTGCATGTGTGGGTTGGTGTATATAAGATTCCATGATGTTTCGCAACTATCTGATATGGAGATCTTCAGGTTAAGCAAAAGTTAGAAAGGATTAGAGTTCTTAGAAAGGCAGGGTGGGGTGGGGGTGGTTAATTGTGAACCTGATGGTTTGAGAGGTAATGCTGCTTACTATGGAAACTTTGTCTATAAATTTTTTGGTAGGTCCATTGACACTTGATTTCAATTTAATATTTTCACTGTAATAAATTATTGACACTCACATTCAAATATGGTACAAACTAAAATTTAACACACTGCAGATCACCAGAGTACTGAGTTCTGTACCAGGTTCATTCATTTTTGGGTAGGGTCTTAACATAAAATCTTTCCTACCATCTATGGGACTATATTTGAATTTGGAAACGTGTTAAAGATTAAGATGGTAATAATTCTGTGTTGGGATTTTTTTGAAATTCTCATCCATGCATGCTTGTACACACATACACACACACACTCATGCACTCATGCACAAATACAAGGTTGTACTCTCCTGCTTGTCTGTAAGAGTCAAGATGTTCTCTTTTCTAAGCAAACCAGTAAATTGCAAAATGAAATGGAATACCAAGGAAGAGTTAACTTCAACAGTAACCTCAGTTACCATTTGAAAGTTTTGCCTTTGTGAAAACAGAATTTTCCTTTATTTATGTTATGCATTTTCATGTTTGTGATGTATGTGTTGCATTGTTATTGACAAAAAGAAAAATTAAAGAGATGAAATATATGTTAGTATAGTTTTAATCTTCTTTGCAAAAAATTATTTTTAAAAAGAATATTTTGTAGCTAAAATATTTGAGAAACACCTCTTGGGATGAACTAATTTTAAAATTATACTTATGATCATCCTAATTTGTAACTGTCAAGTAGTACTAGAACAGTAGATTAAAATTGTTGCTCTCTCTCTTTATTGTTTTATTTACTTGGGTAAGGAACTTAATATCATCCCATATCTGTTTCTAGCTTATAATAAGTCTTCAATATGTGGTTGCTGTTTTTATTATAACACATTTTAAATGAAGTAAAATGTGTTAAAATTATTTTAAAAAAACAGATCAATTTAAAATGTATAAAACTTAGTGGCTTGATGGTGCAATGCATTAAAAAAATTATGTCAATTGTTTACCAACATACTTATTCAAACCAATATAAAAGGGTTGTGTTGGATTCTACTAGAAATATGCTAAGATTACTTATATTTCATATTTCCCAACATCTCAAAATTATGTTTCCGGGTTTGCAGATGGTAGTAAGCTTTCTCTGAGAAGTGAGATGCCAGGCTTGGGTGAAGGGGACCTGGGGGAGGGAAAATGTATGATGTTGCTGGAAAGTATTTGAATGAATTCCAGGGTAGGATGTAAAGTTTGAGAGGGGAGCGATGGCCTTATAGGATGCCCATGATGTGATGGCTTCTGAACAACCCCTCACAAAGCAGGATTGGGAGGGGCAGCCATTGTGGGAGGCTCCCAGTGACATGAGCCCTCAGATCTGGTGACAGTCAAATGATGGGCATGAACAAGTTTCCTGGAAACAAACCAGAGCACTTATTTTTACCTGTGTTCAAAACCATGCTGTATCTACACCTGGAATACAATTTGCAAAGCTGGTCACTTCAAAAAGGAAAAACAAACAAATGAAAAAATCCAAGGACTTGACAAATGAAGTAGTCATGGGCCCAAGGGCATATTTATCTGAGAATAAAATTGAATGTTCTCTCCCATTTTACATAGCATATATGCTTATAATTATCAAAAGACTTATCTGGGTGTACATTTGAAAGAAGCAGAATTTGTCATCTTTCCCTTCTGTTTTAGTTTGTCAAAGCTGCCAGAATGCAATATACCAGAAACGGAATGGCTTTTAAAAAGGGAATTTATTATGTTTCAAGTTTACAGTTCTAAGGCCGTGAAAATATCCAAATTAAGGCACTTCATTCAAGATAGGCTGATGCCCTCTAGACCACCTCTGTCATCTGGTAAGGCATATGGCTGTCATCTGCTGGGGTCCTTGGTTTCTGGACACCTCTGTCAGCTGGGAAGGCACGTAACGACATCTGCTAGCTTTCTCTCATGGCTTCTTGTTTCATAAAGATATCCCGGATATGTTTTTCTTCTTCATCTCCAAGGGTCTCTGGCTGTGTCAGCTCTAAAGCCTTTTTCCAAAATGTTTCCCCCTTAAAGGAGTCCAGTAAGCCACCCCACCTTGAATGGGTGGAGATATATCTCCACAGAAACCACCTAATCAAAAGTTACCATTCCACATCTCCATGGAAACAACTGAATAAAAAAGATCTCTCCCAGGGATATTGAATGAGGATTAAAGAACATGGCTTTTCTGGGGGGCATAACAATTTCAAACTGGCATACCTTCAGAGAACACTTAGTAGAATCCTGGCAGGAAATAAGGCAAGTTCAATTTGACTAGTGTGTGACTATTCACAGACAGATTGTGTATCCATGATCTCATCTAGCCCTCAAAGTTTTCATAACCCGTATGCCAAGGGAGGGGAAGACTGGCTTGCAGGAGGTTACAATGCCCCAAACCAGAAACCCACTACAGGGTCCTGCATGCCATGCCCGGACACCTGTATTTATTGAGCACCATCAATAATGCCAGCATTCTGCAGGTAAATACAAGTATCAAGGGCAAGAAAATGTTTTTACAGATAGCTCAATGAATTATTTTTGTCCTTTTACAGAGTTTTTTCAAAAATGTCTTTCCCTAAATCCATTTCATTGTAAGCTTACTGTAGATGTTTTAAATATTTTTTAGTTGCGTAAATGAAACAAAACATCTATTTATTACATATGAGTATATAGGTTTTCAGCTTTTATTCCGGATTGCAATTTGGATTTTGGAAACTTGTCTGCCTTTCTCTTTCCAGTCTTAAGCTTAGCAGATAAACTTCCATAAAACTGAAATCAGCTTCCTTATATTACCTCAGATCATTCAGATTACAATTTTCCATTATGTCAGTTCATTTTTATGTTTTATTTTTGGCGGTTTTGAGTTATAGGATCCAAACTGAGTTTAAAACCATTTACACTTAGAGGTCACTATCATGCAAACCAAAGTTTTCCAGCTGGGCAAATAGCCAAACTTGTTTCTTTTGGATTTAAATAATCTCTGAATATTCTTTTTTTTGTATCAGACTAATAAAAGATAGCCCATACTCACTGGTCTGATTGACCAAAATTCTTTGAAATTGTTGTACCGTGAGGAGAAAATGTGGATATTTCCTGACGTAAACCACTTTACGGATTTTGTCAGGATTCTGGAATGCCTGGATTATCAACCTTTGTAAAGATGGGATTTAACATACACTCAGGTCTCTGGATTTTCTTTCAAACTTCCCTTCATCGTAACAATTGTACCTGAAATTCTTTTTGTTCCTTTCCCCTGGAAACATAACTTGATGGTGGTTATAAAAAGCCAGAAAACACACAAATTAAGAACAGTAACAACAAAATCCAGCTGGATTTAGGAATGCCAAGGGTAATGTTTTTATAAACTAAAATTTTATCTCTGGGTTTTTAATTTTGCCTCTTTATTTTTTCCTTACCTTATGTTTATCTGTGATTATTGTGTTCATTTTCAAAAGTTTGGACCCAATTCTATATATTAGATGCTCAAGACGTTCCATTTACTATGCAAAGCCTTTCAGATCACCAGCAGACCATGAAAAAAGGTTTCAAATATAGCAAATGAAAAATTCATTATAAAAGTCAGAAAAGCTACTTTGAGCACAGGCAGCTAAAAGGGTATATTTTATATCCAGGATTTTGGAAGGGTTGACTTTGATATTTTGATGATGGAGTGGTTTGCAGAATCAGTTAACTCACTGCTATTTCCAGCTTGTGTTAAGTATATATGGATGGAGCCTGTTAAAGGAAAACAAAGCTAGTTCTGTGGGTATTCAATTATTTTCATTCTTTAAATCAAGCATAGCTATAAATAATGCACACATTTTTGGACAAAGCACAATTTAATTAGGGAAAAAAATGAATTTTGTGCCATTCTCTAAATGAGGAGTACTCAATATAATGTACACAATATACATTATTAATTGCCCATTTTGGTATGAAATTAATTCCATTTGGAAAGTTAGTTTTTCCTATTAGGTCAGCAGAAAGTAAAATTATGCACACTTTGAATAAAGGTATAATATTTTTATTTATGCCCATAATATGTTAAACGGATGAAATATTATCATGTAAGTAAGGTGGAAAATAGCAAGCAAAATAGATAAATGTATTCAAGATGCCTTCCATAAATCAGCATACATTCATGAAAAGTGTGAATTGTAGACCTGTCTCCTGGATAGACTGGAGAAGCACCACTGAGGAAGAGATTGGAGCTGAACCTTGCTCACAGGTATCAATAACCTGACTGATGGGCTCCTAGAATCGCTTCAGGCTTCAGGGTGGGAAGTAAGTGGGAATGAGAAATTTCAGTACACTGATTTGCCTCTTTCCCATTTTCTGCACATTCGTTGTGCTTTCCCACCTCTGGACTTCTGCTCTACACAATCTTGTCAGCCTGGGACACTTGCCTATTGTCTCCTAGAGACTGTGTAGAAATTTTACCCTTATGCCAAACTCAAGCTTAAAGACCACGTTCTAAGCAAAAACATTCTAATCCTTCAAGCTGTCATCTCTGCCATCTACACTTTCTATAACACCCGACATTAACTGTCATTATACTAAGTAAGGCCTTTATATATATACATTAGCTCACTGAATTTTTGCCAAAAGCCTTATAAATCCATTATTCTCTTTTTATTTTTATTTTATTTTTTTTTTGCATGGGCAGGCACCGGGAATCGAACTGGGGTCTCTGGCATAGCAAAGAAGAGCACTGCCACTGAGTCACTGTGGCCTGCCCTATTCTCTTTTTAAAGGTGTAAAAATGGGCTTAACAAAGATAATTTGTTGAAAGTCACCTAGCTAGGAGGTGGAGGATTTGGATTAAAGCCAAGACCCCTTCTATATTTTATACTGAATCTTCTTTTATGAAATAATTTTCTTTGAATACTGTATTTCTTTACTAACTAAAGCACTTTAGCTTGCAAGTAACAGAAGCCTAGACTAAAGTATGCAGTTATGGGAATATTACAATAGTAGTATGGGTTTGAATCTTGGAACTCAAGGGCAGGAAGGGCAATGGAACCCTAGGAAGGGAAAGTGAGGCACATCTGGGTCCCCCAACCTGGAATTGCTCCCCCACATTTCTTCTATCTCAACCACAGTGTAGTTTGGATAGGGTCAATCTCAATCCCAGCTTCAGGCAAAATGTGTTGGTCTAAATCAACCAGTGATCTCAGACCTAAGTCTCAGACAATCATTCATAGCCTTCCTGGCCATAGTTAATGATTTTTGGGTGCAAATGTGACCCGAGTGGACCCAGTCAGAATGATGAGAAAATGAGAAAAACCAAATATTTTTCTCATGATTGGGAAAAGAAAACTCTCTTCTTCTGATAGATGGTTTCTGGATATGAGACCTCGGATGCCTGTCAGTTTACCATCAGGAAGAAAGCTGTTCTTAGGGCAAGGTCAATAAATGGAGTAGGGTGGAAACTCACAGGGAAATGGGGCAGAGCTCTGACCAAACTGCACCTGAACCTTATTCTAAATGGGAGACTGCATTATAGTTCCTGAGTAGTCACTGCCCTTCTCCCTAAGAATTATACTTAACCACCCCTTTGACATCAGACTTTAGACAATAATGTGTGAGTTGAAATAAATGTGGGCAACTTCTGAGAGGAAGCTTTAAAGGCCAGTATATATCTCACCATTGTTATTTCATTATTCCACGGGGTATCTTTGACAAGGTCTTCTCCCAAATCCCAGAATGAATATGACACATGGGGCAGAGCCACAGTCTCTGATGACAGTTAACATAAATAACAAAGAAATCTATGTTGCTGTAAGCCACTAAAAATTTAGATTTCCTTCTATAGTATAGCCTAGGGTAAAATGCCTGAAACTATCAAATGTGGACTTTTCTGTTAAATAAACCAATGAATGTCTTTCATTGTTGAAGCCAATATGAGTTTTCTGTAATTTTCTATTGAAAGTCATTTACCTGACAAGCTTTTTTGTCAACTAAATAATTTTATCAATCTTAATTGTGTTAGGAAATCTTTTAACATAAAAACTTCCCAAAGATACATCATTATAAAACCCTGTATCTGTAGTGCCAGATACAGCCTTGTGTGATGGTAGTTTCAAGAACGGAAGTCCACCAATTCTGCAGCCATCTCTGTGGACATTTGAATGAAATGCAAAATGTCTTTCCAGTTTCCATAAAGATCTTAATGAAGTTGGGTAGTATAACTTTAATATAATGTGTCATATTTTAAGCATGTACTGTCAAGAATAGTATTCTTTAAAAATTTTTTTCCCATGCAAAATATATTCTCCCTTATTAACAAATAAAACCAAAAGCTGTAGCACAAAAGTGAAACTCTTTGATGCTTATTTCAAAGCATTAATTATTGCAACATTCGGAGAAATATTTAAATGCTATTATTTCTTTTCCATACATGGGGAGGTGGAAACCCTCAAAGTTTAAGTAACTTTCCCAGACCACACAGGAAACCACTGGCAGAACTCAATGTACCTAACCTTTGTTGTTCTCTGCAGTATCAGTGTGGTCTGTAAACTGTTGACATCAGAACATTCTGAGAAAGAGGAGTTTTTTTTTAGCAAAACACTCGAACAGTAAGCCACAGAATTTCTTTTAGGGCTTATTGCCACTTATGGCCTGTTTTAAGTCCATCCTTAGGATCAGCAAGCTATTTGAATGAAGTTACTCAAGTCCTTCAAACCAGCCAATAACTTGAAAGATCTTCTATCAACATAAGTGGAAAGATGCCTTATTCAAATATCCTTTGTACACATTCTTTTCTTTACTCTAACTCAACTGAATTGCCATAATAGAGCTGGGAGAAGGAGATTTAAATGAATAAAAAGTATTACTTAGGAATAACAAACATTTTTGCCCCAAAGAAAATATGTTAACCCTACCAAAAATGATAATTCACCTGCCCCTTACTGAGACAAATTACAGGTGTCAGGGTTATAACTAAAACTTGTAACCTTTCACAATGAGCTTTGACTTTACCTTGCAAAACTATTTCATTTCTCTTAGATCCTACAGCAAAACATGTTAAGTCACACAACTGCCAGTTACAGCATTCTAAAATTTGAGATTTCAGTCTTAAAAGAGATCATTTTTACTGTTTTTATAATTATTTTTAATGATCTAAACCATGCATATAAAACATCGTACTACCGAGTTTACTTTTATGATACAATTCTTTTAATTTATTGAAGTAAATTAGAACTTCTCTTTGCTCTTCCTAAGAGAAACTAGTGTTGTTTCTCAACTCACTATTTCTGTAGAATATTCCATGCAACAACATTTGTATCTTGCTTTTCTTTTCCTATTATGCTAATTTTACAACAGCCTAGATAAATTTTTTCCAGCATCGTTATAGGAGCAATAGAAGTCTGCTAAAGCCACAAAGTCAGAGAACCAACATATATGTGCAAAAAAATGGAAGCCCAAACTTTCAAAACTCAGCATTTCTGTAGAACCTGCAAAAACAGTATAAATACCAATCCAAAAGATAAACAGTTCAAATTATCATGATTTTTCCAATACCTGCATCTGATCAGCTATGTGAGTGTAGACTTCATGATACATATTTTAAAAAATCAATCGTTACTCCTTTATCCATTCACATGTACAAACATTTCATACCACCAAATATTCTCAGTTAAATAAAATCTCTTGTCTTTGAAATGTCACTCTTGGAAGAGCTGGAAATTATATAATACCTTATACATGTCAACTAACTCATTCATTATTTTTATGCTTTTAAAATCTGAGCAAAAAACTTTAGCTATGCAAAAGTGAGGACCAAGTAACAAAAGTGAATTTTAGAGGCAGCAAGAAGCTTCCTGTCCCAAAGCTTTGTCAATAGACATTTATCTTTGGTTTCAGAGATTTACAATGTTAGGAACTTAGATTTTTGTTTTGATGTTCTATGAACTGTATGGAATTGGGTAAATTTGGGATGAGTTTATGGTATAAAGATAACACCCTGATGGCAGAAGCAGTGGGGAAACACTGGCCTTTAAGTTGGGAAAGAATAAGCTCGTGATATTTATAAAAGACATCACCAAAATTCCATTTTTATTTTGTCAAAACATAATAGCAGCTCTGGCAATTGTGAATGCAGCTGCGGATATGACTTTTTATCAATTCTTTTGAAACATTTACCACTGCAAAGAATGAGGGTTTCTAACATTTACCTTTCAGCACAGCCCTGAAATGCTACTGTTTATATTTGAAAGCAAAGTTCATTTTCTTGGAAAAAAAATTGCATGATGTGAATGAAATGCAATTTCAGAATCACATCCTGTGAACACTGAGGAATTTAAAGTGAGAGAAAGAGAAAGATCACACAAATCGACAGATATGTGCAATATTTTTGGAGGTGCTGATTCTTCCAAAGTGGATATTATTTTTTAAAGTCTACATTTTAAAGACATTTTCACAATTTCTCTAGATAAGAAAAAGTTGGATGAGGATGAATGCATATCCTTTATGCATGCATTCATTCTTTCATCAAACATTAATTTGGTTCATGCCAGATTCTGGAGATAGGAAGTCAAAAAACTGTGATCTCTAGCTTTGGGGAGTTTAAAATCCATTTGTGAGAAGACAGATGACTCATTAAATAATTTATAGTTCAAAAAATGTTATCATAGGGGTATGGAAAGATTCTGAAAGGGTTCAGAAGAGGAGCAACTTAATGAAATACAAGTATTAAGGAAATATCAAAAGTCATTATATTGGGTTTTCAAAGATTTACCTGCATGGATTGAAAAGTCCAGCAGGGTTAGCAGCCTAGCATGCTAGGCAGAGGAAGCAGCATATGAAAAGTGTATAATTGTATAACATATTTGAGGAAGTATAATATGAAAGTGACTGTAGTGGCTGAAGATATGTTTCAAGTAGTATTTGAGATTTAGAAAAATCATTCTGGGAGAGGAAGAGGAGACAAACCATTAGAGAATCAACCAGCTGGCACCTCTCTCTTACTCTGATGGTTTGTCCTAGTCCATTAAGCTGTATATCCAGTTAGCATGCAATCTACAAGATAAAGTCCTGTTATATTTAATCAGATTCTGCCTTCCGTGGCATATGCCTCTATGCCTCTGTGCATAGAAGTCCCAAGGACGCTTGTTCTTGAAATTTCCTGCATTAACACCAATCTGGAAGGCTAATTTTAAGAAATTGAGTTAATTAACACATTTCTGCCCTTGCCAGGTGTATTAATCAGGGTTCTCTAGAGAAACAGAACCAAGAAGAGATATCTGTAAATATGAGATTTAGAAAACTGTCTCATAACCATGGGGATACAAGAGCCCCAAATCTGGGCAATTCAGCAGGGCAAAATGGTGGCTTAGTGAGGTGTGGAATTTGGTTTTTCTCCAGAGCAGTTAATAGCCAGAAACAGTAGAGAACACTGCTGGGGCTACATGAGTGACTAGACACACAGTGTACACCAGTCTGGACCAGGTGGGACAGCTAAGATGACACACAGAATTATAAATCCCCCAAAGCTGAGACAGTTAGGGCCCCTCCTCAACAGGCACAGCCATTTAGTTCCCTGAGGGAACTAACTAGTTCCTTTCCTGAAGGGAAAGGAAACAGACATTACTAGCAGAAAGGGTTTAGCTCAATCATGCTTCAGTTGAGGAATTAACAAATTCTGACTACTGAAAATAAGCCTGCAGCACAATTAACCTGGAATAAGCACTAATGGTACTAGGAGTTTTTGCCCTGGCAGAGGAGGGGTGGGAATGATGGGACAAAAAACAAAAAGCAACAGAGGCTTTTTGAGTTGGACAGCACAAAATACTGGAAAAAGGTTGGGCCCCAAGTTAAGGGGGCACACAGTGCTTGGAAATACACAGAGTCACATACCAACTTAAGCTCTTGATTGACAAACCCAAGGAGCAGGGGTCTGGCTCTGAAAAGGCTCTCTCTATATATATACATATTTTTTTCTGTACTCCTTAATAGTTCATTATATAGAACTGGAAGCATTCTCAGGCTCCAGCATTGCCCCAGGAAAGGGCAGAACTAAACTTGTCTGAGAGACAAAGCAACTAGTCCAATGAAAGGAGTAAATTCCCTAAAGGTTGTATCTTCCCCATGAGAAAGGTGGGACCCAACTCAAGTGGAATCCCTCCTTCAAGGAATTAAAGCTCCAGTGACTGGAAAACTGAAGCAATTAATGCCAACCTACAACTTCCGTTGTAGTCACCTCTGCCTCAATCATGCCCCTGGCAGGGAGAGTCTGCTGAAATTAAAGGCATACAGCACTTTACGCTGGTGGAAAGCTGTGGCAGACAAGTGCCACATGCTGGGCAGGATAGAAAAAGTACAGTTTAGAGGCTTCGTAGGAAAGTCTGACAACCTGCTAATTCTCACCTTCTGGGAAAACTGATGCAGGCTACTCTTTCCTCCTGAGACATGGGCCTGTCTGGTCTGGGAAAACTGACTGGGTCTATAATACGTGAGGAAACCCTCCTTAAAAAAAAAATAGTCTCCATATACACAGAACAAGAAATGGCAAAACAAGAACTGAGAAATTATGATTAAACAGAACCTATGCTAGAGATGTAGAGTAAGTTGAATTGAATGTCAAAGAACAGATAGAGAACAAAGTCATCCAGCAAGAAAATCCTAGGTAAAAGAGTGAAAGCAACCCCCCAAATTAACTAATTAAGGAACTCAAATGCCTAGACACTAGCAAAAAATAACGAGTCATACTAGGAAAATCAAAGACAGGCCCCAGACAAGGGAACAAACAAACAATTCAAATGAGATATAGACATTGAAACAACTAATTCAGGATGTTTGAACAGACATGGAAAATATCATCAAAAATCAAAACAAGTTGAGGGAGGATATAAAGAAGAAATTGGGAAAACAAAAAGAAGAACTTGAAAATTTGAAGAAACAAATCACAGAACTTATGTGAATGAAAGGCACAACAGAAAAGAGGAAAAGGAATGGAAACTTACAACAATAGATTTGAAGAGGTAGAAGAAAGGATTAGTGAACTAGGGGACTGGACACCGGAAATCTGACACACAAAAGAAAATATAGGGAAAACAATGGAAAAATATGAGCAAGGTCTCAGGGAATTGAAGGACAACATGAAGCATACAAATATACAGGTTGTGGGTGCCCCAGAAGGACCAGAGAAGGGAAAAGGAAGAAAAAGACTAATGGAAGAAATAATCACTGAAAATTTCCTATTTTTATAAAAGACACAAAATTACAGATCCAAGAAGTGCAGCATAATCCAAACAGTTAGATACAAATAGACATACTCCAAGACACTTACTAATTAAGAGAATTTTGAAAGTAGCAGGAGAAAAGCAATCTACCATATACAACATAAGCCCAATAAGACTCTGTGTGGTTTTCTCAGCAGAAACCATGGAGGTGAGAAGGCAGTGTTATGATATATTTAAAATTCTAAAAGGAAAAAGGCACCAACCCAGAATTCTATATCCAGCAAAATTGTCCTTCAAAAAAGAGGGGGAGGGTGGTGCGATGGTGGCTCAGTGGCAGAATTCTCACCTGCCATGCCAGAGACCCAGTTTTGCTTCCTGGTGCCTGCCCAAGAAAAAAAAAAAAATGAGGGGGAGATTAAAATATTTTCAGACAATCACTGAGAGAATTTGTGACTAAGAGACTGGCTCTGCAAGAAATACTAAAGGGAGCACTACAGAAATATTAAAAAGGCAAGAGAGAGCAAGAGAGAGGTCTGGAGAAGAGTGTAGAAATGAAGACTATTAGTAAAGAGAAAAAGAGAAAAAAAATAGATATGACATTTAAAATCCAAAAGACAAATGCTAGAAGAAACTACTGCCTTTATAGTAATAATATTGAATATTAATGTATTAAACTCCCTAATCAAAAGACATAGACTGGCAGAATGGTTAAAACAGGACCCATCTATATGATGTCTATGGAAACTCATTTTAGACAAAGGGACAAAAATAGATTGAAAGTGAAAGGTTGGGAAAAGATATTTCATGCAAACAACAATCAGAAAAGAGAAGGAGTAGCCATACTAACATCTGACAAATTTGACTTCATATGTAAGACAATTAAAAGAGACAAATAAAGACACTATGTATTAATAAAAAGAATATATATTAATAAAAGGAATAATGAAAGGAACAACTCAACAAGAAGACATAAATATTCTTGTGCAGAGCCAGAGTTCTCCAAAGTACATGAGACAAACAATGACAACACTGAAGGGAGCTATATGCAAACCAATCACAAGTAAAGACATTGAATCAGTCAATAAAAAGCTCCCAAAAAATAAATGTCCAGGACCAGATAGCTTCATATGTGAATTCTATTAAGCATCCAAGAAAGAATTAGTACCAATCCTGCTCAAACTCTTCAAAACAATTGAAGAAGAGGGAAAATTGTCTAACATTCTATGAAGCCACCCTAATAACAAAGCTTTCCCTCTAAGATCAAGAACAAAGCATATCATCTGTAATCAGTTGGAGTTTTACCTCTTCTTTTCCAATTTGGATGCTTTTTATTTCTTTTCTTGTCTAATGGCTCTGGCTAGAACTTCCAGCACAACGTTGAATAAAAATAGTGAGTGGGCATCCTTGTCTTGTTTCTTGATCTTAGAGAGAAAGCTTTCAATCTTTCCCCAATGAGGATGATGTTAGCTGTTTATTTTTCATATACTCCCTTTATAATGTTGAGGAAGTTCCCTTCTATTCCTATCCTTTGAAGTGTTTTCATCAAGAAAGATACTGAATTTTGTCAAATGTCTTTTCTGCATCAATCAAGAAGATCATGTGTTTTTTCTGCTTTGATTTGTTGATATGGTGTATTACATTAATTTATTTTCTTATGTTGAACCATCCTTGCATACCTGGAATAAATCCCATTTGGTTGGCACTTTTAATGCGCTCCTGGATTTGATTTGCCATTATTTTATTGAAGATTTTTGCATTTATATTCATTAGAGATATTGGTCTTATTTTTTTTCTTGTAGTATCTTTGTCTGGCTTTGGTATTAGGGTGATTTGGAAGGGAAGTGTGCCCCAAATAGTTAAAAATATTTTGAGAAATAAAAAATGGATAAAACATAAAGCATATTACAAAGCTACAATAGTTTAAACAGCATAGTTCTAGCATAAAGATAGATATACTGACCAAGGGAATCAAATGTAGTGTTCAGATATAAACCTTCTCATCTATGGACAATTGATCTTTAATAAGTTGGTCAAGTCAATCCACCTGGGACAAAGCAGCCTATTCAATAAATGGTGCTTGGAGAACCAGATATCCATATGCAAAAGAATGAAAGATGATCTGTATCTCACACCCTATACAAAAATTTATCCAAAATGAATCAAAGACTTAAACATTAGAGCTAAGACAATAAAACTTTTAGAAGAAAATATAGGGAAATATCTTATCAATCTTGTAACAGGACGTTGTTTCCTAGACCTTACACTCAAAGTATGAGCATTGAAAAAAAGAAATAGATAAATGGAAACTCCTCAAAATTAAACACTTTTGTGCATCAAAGAACTTTGTCAAAAAAGTAAAAAGGCAGCCTGTGCAATGGTAAACAATATTTGGAAACCACATAGCAGATAAGGGTTTAGTATGCAGAGTATATAAAGAGATTCTTCAATGCTATCCATTTCTCGACAGTCTAGCACCAAATCATGCTATCATGATGATAGCATTGAAGAATAGCAAAGATAGCAAAAAGACAAACAACCCAATTTAAAAATGGACAAAAGACATGAACAGGTCTTCTTATAGGAGGAAATATAAATGTCTAAAAGGCACATGAAAAGATGCTCAACTTCACTGGCTATTAGGGAAATATAAATCAAAACCACAATGTGATATCATCTGACACCCACTAGAATGATCATTATCAAAAATCAGAAAATGGCAAGTGCTGGAGAGGATGTGGAGAAAGATTGGTGGGAATGTAAAGTGTTAAACCACTATGGAAGGCAGTTTGACTTCAGGAATTTATGTATAGAATTGCCATATGATCCAGCAATCTCACTACTATATATTCAGAGGACCTGGGGACATTTGCACACCAATGTTTATAGCAGCACTATTTATGATTTCCAGTAGAAAGAAACAGCCCAAATGTTCATCACTGATGAGTGGCTAAACAAGCTGTGGTATATACATATGATGGAATATTACACAACTGTATGAAAGGATAAAGCCACGAAGCATATAAAAATATGGATGGAACTTGAGAACATTATCTTGAGTGACATTACCCAGAAACAAAAGGGCAAATACTGTATGGTCTCACTTATGTGAACTAATATCAATGAGTGAACCCAGAGAATTGAAGTTAAGAGAGCACAGGTTATCAGGAGACAGAAATAGGGAGAGATTTTGCAATTGGTGCTGAAAGAATACAGATCGTGCAACAGGACTGATAATAAAAATTCAGAAATGGATAGCATTATACTACCTGACTGTAGCCCAATAATGTAAGTATATCGAATGAAGCTGAATGTCAGTATGATTGAGGGAGAAGGGCTGGGTGCATTATATGAAACCAGAAGGAAAGATAGAGAATAAAGACTGAGATGGTATAATTTAGGAATGCCTAGAGCAGAAAATGATGGTGTTAAATGTACAAATAAAAAATGTTTTTCTCATGAGGGAGAACAAATGAATGTCAATATTGCAGGGTGTTGAAAATACATAGTGTACGGGAAAAAGTACAATCAGTGCAATCTAGGGTCTATAGTCAACAGTAACACTGTAATATGCTTCCACTGAATGTAACAAAGGCATTATGCCAAAACTAAATGTCAACAGGCAAGGGGCCTGAGGAAGAGGTACTGATTTTTTTGTGGAAGTAAATGAAATGTCTTCATATAGATTATGCTGGTGAAGGTGTGTCTATACCCTTAGGTTGGTTTGTATGAAACATGAATAAAACTGTTTAAAAATGAACAGAGAGAGACAAGTGCCAGAGAAAATGCAGACAAAGAGATGTACCTATTCACTGTCGGTAGGGAAGCTGAGAGGTGCAGCCGCCTTGGAGGGCAGTGTGGTGGTTCCACAGGAGGCTAGGGGTGGGATTGCCATATGATTCTGAAACCCCATTGCTCAGTATATACCTGGAAGAACTGAGTGGGGGGACACAATGGATATTTGCTTACTGGCATTTAAGGCAGAAGTATTTATGATCCACAATGGATGGAAGTAGCCTAAGGGTACAATACTGAGGAATGGAAGGGAGAACTATGGTATATACATACAGTGGACCACTGAGCAAGAAGGAATGAAGTTGTGAGACAAACAAGTAGGTGTATGAACCTTAAGGACTGTATGTTGAATGAAATGTCAGGAACAAAAAGATAAATATTACCATGTCTCAATCATATGGACTAACTATAATATAAAAACTCAGTGAACTGAAGTCGAGAACATGAGTTATCAGGTTGGGGTCTATTTTAAAGGGTCCAATATTGCAAGCTTTTACAGCACTCACATATATTAGGAGGTGTAACTGTTATTTCTAAATTCTGAGATTCTGAGCTGTTTGTTTATAACCTGGTCATTCCCAGAAACTTCAGGTATTTATGTGAAACCTGAGACTCATTAGGGCTCTGAAGCTATGAACGTCAGCAGTATCCTGTACAGGAACTGTTTAAAAAGTTGAAAAAGTGATCAGACTTTGAGTAGAGATATGAATGAAACTGATGTGGGTATCACTATGGTAAATCAGAATACTGGGCAAAGGATGATAGTATCCATATTTTAAAATTTTAACTTCTGTGTGAGACCAAGGGGAGAGATGTTTATTTGGTGCAAAATTTGTGTTTTGGGTAGTGTATTTCCTAATTTAACTTGTATGGTCAGTTTAGTTGAACACCACAAGTACATAGAATCTTGAATAGGGCATGAGATTTTATTGGTTTGTCCAGGTTAGTGTGATGTCCCGATATATTCCAGAGTAATATGGGCAGTGAATAAAGAAGTATTTGCAAAGACTCCTTGGAGGACTGGGGAGAAAGGAGGAAATATTCAACTTCCCCTTTTGGAGAATTTCTGATATCTTCACAAGCAGTGGGGACAACCAATAAGCTGAGCCCTTGATCTTGGGGTTCACCCCTATGAAACTTATTCCTGCAAAGGATAGGCTAGGCCTGCTTAAAATTAGGCCCAAGAGTCACCCCCAAAGAACCTCTTTTGTTGCTGAGATGTGGCCTCTTTCTCTAAGCCAACATGGCAGGTGAACTCATTACCCTCCCCTCTATGTGCAATATGACTTACAGGGGTGTAAATCTTCCTGCCAACATGGGACAGAAATCCCAGGATGACCCAGGACCCATCATCAAGGGATTGAGAAAGGCTTCTTGGGCAAAAGGCTGAAGAGAGAAATGAGACAAAATAAAGTTTCAGTGGCTGAGAGATTTCAGGGTCAAGAGGTATTCCTGGAGGTTATTCTTATCCATTGTATAGTTATCCCTTTTCGTTTATGGTGTATTGGAGTGTCTGGAGGGAAGTACCTGAAACTGTCAAGCTGTGTTCCAGTAGCCTTGATTTTTGAAGACAATTGTATAAATATATAACTTTCACAATGTGACTATGTGATTATGAAAATCTTGTGTCTGATGCTCCTTTTATACAGGTTATGGACAGATGAGTAAAAAATATGGATAGAAGTAAATAATAGCAGGGAAAATGGGTAAAATAAATTGGGTAGATGGAAAGAGTGGTCAATGAGAGGAAGGTGTAAGAGGTACGGTATGTATAAGATTGTTTTTTTTTCTTTTAATTTCTTTTCCTTCAGTGATGCGAATATGCTAAAAATGATCATGGTAATTAATACACAACTATGTGATGATATTGTGAGCCACTGATTGTACATCATGCATTGAGCATATGTATGTAAAGATTTCTCAAAAAAAAAAAAAGTGAAAATCTGTAAGGTAGGCCACAAGTCTGACAAGTCTGTTGAATTTCCCCCAATGAACTCAATGAACTTTACAAGACAGTCTGGCTGGCTAAAGAAGTGAAAGTTTTCTCTTCTCCCTTATAAGTCTTCCACTGATTGGATCAAATCCAATTGACTGGATTCTTTTGTTTGTAGAAGACACACCCTTAGTTGATCATAAACTGACTTATGATTTAATAGACCACCCTTCTGATTTATGAACCAGCCATGAAATATCCCTGCAGTAACAGTTAGGCTAGTACTTGCTTGACGACACAGATGGGTCCATCACTTGGCCAAGTAGACAACTGAACCTAACTATCACAGTCCACCTCTTCTCAACTTGGCACTTATACAAATCACCTCAAGCCATACTTAACCTCTAAATAGAAAACAATAACAGACATATGCTTCACCTAACAATACTCAAGTGTCCTGCATACAACCAGAAACATACTAAATCTCTTCAGAGTAGGTTGCAAGTCCTTAGGTCACATTCACTGTTAACCTTGATATACTATAACCTAAATACTATATAACATGAACATACAACTTAAGTCATATGATAAGAAGAAATAAAAACATTTGGTTTAAGTACAAATACAAACATTCTCATGCAACTGTTCACATGGTCATAATTTATAATTACCTTCTTACACTACCCATTCTATGTTCCCTCTACCTTCAGCAAGCACTTCAGCTGGCCATGGTTCTTTGGTTGGTTGGGTGACCCAAACCTTCATTCCGGAAGTTTCTGAGACATCATTTGTAGTCCTGTTTGGATTTTTTTTTTTTTCAGTTTTCCATTGACTTTAGTCACAGGACATGGTAGTACTAAGTGACATCCTAGGGGATCTCCTGTATTCCAGGAAAACTCTTCTTTACTTCCATTGTGTAGTTGCAGTAGTCTTTCCCCTTGATAGTCAAGATCAATCACCCCAGCAAGCATAGTAATCTCCTCCCTTGCCTGTTGATTCTGAGGCATAAGAAGCCTAAAGTGGCCAGGTGTCAGTCCTAACTTCCAGTTCAATGGAATCATTGTTGTGTCTACTGGTAGGAGAAAAGAGCTTAAGGTTTTAAGGAAAGGAAGAAAAATTTTTCCTAGTGGATCACTAGGTGTGATAGTGAGTGGTGCCACTCCCATTTCCACCCCTTGATTCCTGGACCTATGAATCCTGCCTAAGGAGAATCAGGATTATAGAAAGGGTGCTGACTCATAGAATACATGGTCTCCTGAAGAACACTGCCCCAGCCCTGCAAGGTACTGCCACTCAGTTGGCATAATAATTGGGTCTTCAAAGTGGTCATTCCACCATTCTACTAACCCAGCTGCCTCTGGATAATGGAGAACATGGTAATGCCAGAGAATAAAATGAGCATGTGCCCATTCCTGCATTTCTTTGCTGCGAAGTGGGTTCCTTGATCAGAAGCAATGTTGTGTGGAATGCCCTGAAGGTGGATAAGGCATTCCATAAGTCCATGGATAGTAGTTTCAGTGGGAGCAACACATACAAAGAAGGCAAACCCATATCTGCAATATGTGCCCATTCCAATTAGGACAAATCACTGCCCCTTCCATGATGGAATGTAATCAACCTGCTACCAAATAACAGGCTGATCACCTCAGGGAATGGTGCCATATTGGGGACTGTTTGTGGGTCTCTGCTGCTGTCAAATTGGGCACTTAGCAGTGTTTGTAGCCAGGTCATATTTGGTAAGTGGAAGTCCATGTTGCTGAGCCCATGCATAACCTTCATCCTTACCACTATACCCACTTTGTTCATGAGCTACTGGGCAATGGCGGGGGTTGCTGGGAGAAGTGATGACTTGTATCCACAGAACAGACCATCTTATCCACTTGATTATTAAAGCCTTCCTCTGCTGAAGTCCCAGGCGAGCATTCACAATGGACATAAATATCTTCATGATTTTTGCCCACTCCAAAAGGTCTATCCACATAGACTACCGTTTCCCCAAACCTCTTTGTCACCAATTTTCCAATCATGCTCCTTCTGTGTGCCTGACCAGCCAAACCGTTAACAACAACGTATGAATCAGTATACAAACACCTCTAGTCAGTTTTCCTTCCAAGCAAAATGAACAACCAGGTGCACTGCTTAAAGTTCTACCCACTGGGAGGATTTCTCCTCATTACTGTCCTTCAGTGACATCCCAGAAAGGGGCTGTAATGCTGTAGCTATTCACTTCCAGGTGGTACCTGCATATCATGCATAACCATCTGTAAACCAGGCCTGAGTTTTATCTTTGTTAGTCCACTGACTATAAGGAACTCCTGAAGAGGCCATAGCTCTGGGCTTGGAAAGAGAAGGTTATATGGAAAAAATGGGGGCCATGAGAATTTGGGCCACTTCCTCATGTAACTTACTTTGCCTTCAGGACCCTCTTGAGCCCTATCTTTTATGTACTATTTCCATTTTATAATGGAGTGCTGTTGTGCACACCCAACTTTATAGCTTGGTGAGTCAGACATCACCCAGCTTATGATAGGCAACTCAGGTCTCATGGTAACTTGTGGCCATGGTTAAGCACTCAGTCTCTACTAAGGCCCAGTAGCAAGCCAAAAGCTGTTTCACAAAAGGAGAGCAGTTATCTGCAGTGGATGGTAAGGCTTTGCTCCAAAATCCTTAAGGCCTACATTGTGACTTTCCTATGGTGCTCTGCCAAAGCTTCCAGACAGCATCTCTATTTGCCACTGACACTTTCAGAACCATTGATCTGCTGGATCATATGGTCCAAGTGGCAGAGCGGCTTGCACAGCAGCTAGAACCTGTTGCAAAGTCTTCTCTTATTCAGGTCCCCACTCAAAACTAGCAACTTTTCTGGCCACTCAGTAAATGGGCTGGAGTAGCCCACACAAATAAGGAACCATTGTCTCCAAAATCAAAACAGGCCAACCAGGCATTATGCCACTTTATGCATAGGCAGGGCCAAATGCAACAGCTTATCCTTCATCTTAGAAGAGATATCTTAAAATGCCCCACACCACTGGACACAGAAATTTCACTGAGGTGGAAGTCCCTTGTTTTTTTAGATTTATCTCCCATCCCCTGACATGCAAATGCCTTTCCAATAAGTGTAGAGTAATTGCTACTTCTTGCTCACTAAGCCCAATCAACATGATCTCATCAGTATAATGGATCCATGTGATATCTTGTAGGAGAGAAATGATCAAGGTCCCTGCAGTGAAGATTATGACATAGGCTATAGAGTTGATACACCTCTGATGTAGGACAGTGAAGGCATACTTCTGGCCTTGAAAGCTGAATGCAAACTGTTTCTGGTGGTCCATACTAACAGCTATTTAGAAAACAAAAATTGCCAGATCAATATGCATACATAGGTACCAGGGGATATATTGATTTGCTCAAGCAATGATACCACATCTGGAACAGCAGCTGCCATTGGAGTAACCACCTGGCTGAATTTACAATAATCCACTGTCGTCATCCAAGACCCATCTGCTTTCCACACAGGCCAAATAAAAGATTTGAATGGGGATGCATTGGGAATTACAACACCTGCATCCTTCAAGTCATTAAGAGTGGCAGTAATCTCTACAATCCCTCCAGGAATGTAATATTGCTTCTGATTTACTGTTTTTCTAGGTAGGGGCAATTCTAGTGGTTTACACTTGGCCTTCCTTACCATAATAGCTCTCACTACAACAGTCAGGGAACCAATGTGGGGATTCTGCCAAATGTTGAGTATGACAAGTCCAATTATCCATTCTGGAACTAGGAAAATAACCACAGAATGAACCTGAGGACTCACTGGACCCACTGTGAGACTGACATGAGCTAAAATTACATTGATCAACTGACCTCCTTAAGCCCCTACTCTGATGGGTGGACGTGAGTGACATTGTGGGTCTCCTGGAATTAGTGTCACTTCTGAGCCAGTGTCTAGTAATCCATGAAACATCTGATCATTTCCTTTTCCCCAGTGCACAGTTACCCTGGTAAAGGGCCATAGGTCTCCTTGGAGATGGCTGGGAGGAAGGTTAACAGTATAAATTTTGGGCAGTGTAACAGGGTCCTTCCCCGGGGGTGCCCAGCTTTCCTCTCATTCAAGGGCCAGTAAAGTGTCTCAAGCCTGGGAATTAAAGGGCTGTGTCTTTATGGTTTTGTAATTCAAGTTAAACTTCAGTTCATTTGACCTAGAACTTTTCAGGTTATACAGGTCAAACAGGAATTTAGTAGGCTTCCCATCTATTTTACTTCTAGGTTCTGTAAGTTTTCGTGAGTCAAATTATTTTGACTGTTGCTTTGAATCTGCTGCCCATTATGGTAGCCACCCTCACCTTGTCTGTGACAATTAACTATTGCCACATGGCTTCAGTGATAACCTGAATTCAGGATCCGATAACTCCTATTGTGTTTAAGGACAGCAGTTCCCATAGTAATATCTGACCTACAGAGAAAGGTGACTACAGAGCTCTTCAGAGACTATGGAGGTATTCTCACAAATTTATTTTCAAAGTACTGATAAAAGAAAAAAGTAATACATTTTAGAAAAAGTACTGATAAAAAATGCATCCTCTTGACATTCCTGGGGTAGGTGAGCAGGTATACCATTTTTAATCAACTCTAACATTTCCATCTCTGTAAGCCTCTGGATCCCCTTACCTATATTATGCCAGGGCAGTTCTGGCATTTTGACCTCAAGTAATATTAGCCACTTTTTTTTTAGGTGCATGCTCCAGGAATCGAACCAAGGTCTCCCAAGTGGAAGGCAAACATTCTGCCAGTGAACTATCTATGCACCCTGTCAGCCACTTTTTGATCCATGTTTCAGCACCACCACCCCACCCACCCCCCAAACAAACTGTTAAGATCTTTCTAAACCTCAAACTAAACCATTGGATACAGAATCTCTACTTATTGGGCCCATATCAATAAATTCAGCTTGATTCAACTTTATATTCCCTCCACCATTTTACCCCCCCTTAATATCCATTCCCACATAAATTCCCCTGATTTTTATCTATATCAGTTGGAAAACTCAGGCAGTTCTTTTGGAGTATAGCATACTATCTCAAAGGTCACACTTTGTACTTCACCTTTTGGTGTCTGTTGGGACTTTAGTATAGTTATAGGTCTTCAAGAAAAGAGGGGTGGTGGGATGGGTCATGAAAAAAATTAGAAGTGTCTTTCAAGTCAATTACCTCAGGGCATTCCTTTGCAGTTTCAATCAAGTTTTAACAGGATTTGCTGCTCTAGCAGAGGAGTGAAGGCTGTTTCTCCAGGGTAGAGACCAGGTAGGTCTCTTTAAGTGGAAGTTGAATGGCAGACTACATAGGGCAGACTGGAGGCTGGGAAGCTGTTTCTTCAAGGCAGGCTGGAGGTCGATAAGCTCTTTCCTCAGGCCAGGCTGATTTTGGGGTGGCTGTTTCCTCAAGGCCATTACAGGTTTACCTAGCAAAGAGTCAGCAGAATCCAGAGTTTTCATGTCCCCACTGCCATCATTATTGGCCCTTCTATCCCCATCCCAAATTTCTGGATCCCATTCTTTTCAATTCAAAGTCCTTACTTTAACAGCAGACACCGTACAAGTTGAGATTTTAGTTCTATTATAAATCTGCTACTCACACAATGAGACTTTGGTCTGGTTTTCAGAGATCTCAAATCTGCCACTGCAGGAAATAAGATTTTCTTTCAGGGCACACATAGAAACTTTTACATCTCATACAGCTTTTAAGTTGCAAATGTGAAGCTTTCAGCTTATTCCTTTCTCTCATTGCTGTATCCAAGATGTCTAAGAACAACCAGCCAACATCATTCTACCTTATAATGCCACAAAACTCCATTAAGGTGTCAAAAACACACTCACCCAGAGCCTTGCCTCATATAATCATACAATTAGCAGAATTTAATAGTGATATTTTGCTTATCTCTATTGCCAACCCACACCATGGATATCTTGATTATTGAAAATAGAATCATTAGTGCCTTTAAGTCTAATCAGAGTAGAAAGCCAATTACAAAAACCCATTTTTAAAAATCTGTTTCTCAAGAACCATGCCTGGTTCTATTAGAATAAGCACGTTCTATTAGTCATGGTTCTAGAGGAACATAATCAACAGGAGACATCTGAAAATACAAGAGCTATAAAAGTGTCTCACACAACCACGGTGATGCAAGAGTCCAAAATCTGTAGGGCAGGCAGCAAGGCTCACAACTCTGACAACGTTCTTGATGAACTTGATGTACTTCACAGGAGAAGCTGGCCAGCTGAAGAAGTTCTCTCTTTTCCCTTAAAAGTCTTCAACTGACTGGATTAAATCCAACTGATTGAATTCTCTGGTTTGCAGAAGACACACCCAAGATGCAATCAACTGATTGATATCTAATAAACCAGCCTTCTGGTTTATCAGCCAGCCATGAAATATCCTTGCAGTAATGGTTAGGCCAGTGCTTGCCTGATTGGACAACTGGACACCATCACTTGGCCAAGTTGACACCTGCACCTAACCATCATGCCAGGTTTCAGAGATCAGAAGTTGGAAGGAGAAAATTCAGTGATTTATAGTTCACTCTTCAGCCCACTGGGGTTGCAAAGGAATGAAGAAAGAGAGGTTAATTTTTTTTTTAAAGAAGAACTGGAGAACTATGGAAAAAGAAAAATAGAATGTTGCATCATGAAGCCTCCCAAGAGATGGAGGATAAAAAAGGGCAGGGCAGCACCACAAGAGGCTGGGGCTGCCCCAGTTCTTCTTTCAGGAACCATCATCATCTTAAGTAAATCATTCAATTCTCTTGGCCTATTATTTATTTCCATAAAACAAAGATTTAGGATTACAGAAACTCTGACATCCCTTTCAGTTCCAACATTCTAAAATTCAACTATTTCTCAATTTTGCCTAAGGCTGTTTCTAACACATATTCGCTATTCTTGGTCCTTTTAAAATAAACTTCTTTTATGCTCTTTTTTCTGAAAAGAATAATAGTAGACAAAAGGCATTAAACTAAGTGAATATTTCAGTGATGTGTGTTCATTTGTATGACTGAGATTGTTTTTTAAAGGAAGACATATTGGAATATTTTAGCAGATTTTAAAAATTAAATTATAAAAAAAAAATTAGTGACACATTTCTTCAATTAAGCTTTTCTGGAATGTCACTCCTGTATTACAACATCCATGAAAGAGCTAAATTTTGGTACGACAAAGGCCCTGAGCATCTCCAAAGGAAGAATTAACATTATTGAGTTGTTTCAAAAAGAAAGGATTAAATTAAGATACAAGGCCTATTGCAACTACTGAACAGGAAAAAAGTGCAGAGAAAAAAATATTTTAAAAGGGGTTAAAGCAATCCTATAAATTGTTTTCTTAAAGGAGACTTTATAGTGTGCAGCAAAGAGAAAAAAATAAGTTGATACTAAAATTCACTAGAATATTGTATAAGTTTAAGTAGGAGAGAAATTTAGAATACAGGTCACTGAAGAATATCAAATATATTTGGAAAATTTGGTGAAAGATGTTTGCAGCAAGTCTTCATGAGAAATTTCACTAAAGAATAATTTTTGAATTCATTATAATAAGTATGCTTGTGATCTACCTGAAAACATAATATGCTATGATGATTAAGTTCATACATCAGTGTGGCCAGTTTATGGTATCCAGTTGTTGGTGAAGCAAGCATTGGCTTGAATGTTACTGTGAGGCTGTTTGTGGACTGAAATCATCAAGTTGGTTGCATCTATGGCTGATAACATAAACTGAAAGACTGCCTTCAACAATGAGAAAAGTCTCATCCAACCAGTTGATGGCTTTAAAAGAAGTAATCATTCTAGCAGTCAGAAGATAGGATTTCCATCTTTACTTCAGCCAGCCAGTTTCTCTTGGGGAATTCATCAAAAACCTTCAGTGGAGTTCCCAGCTTGTGGTCTGCCCTATGGAATTTGAATTTGCCCATCTCCACAGTTGCATCGAGAATTATTATAAAAATCTCATATTTACAGATATCTTCTGTCAGTTTTGTTTCCCTAGAGCACTGTGACTAATAAATGGCTTCTTCCCATGTTAGAGAATTAAATTTATTTGAAATAAAAAATGAGGCTAGGCCAAATTGATCACCTTTTCACATGGATAATCCTTTCAATAATGGAAAAAAGCTGATAAAATAGATATAAATTTTCATCAGACAGTTTAATTTTGATTTAAGATAATTGCACCAGTCTGAAAATATTATGTACCCCAGAAAAGCCATGCTTTAACCCTAATCCAATCTTGTGGGGCAGCCATTTCTTTTAATCTTGATTCCATATTGCAGTGTAGAAACTTGTGATTAGGTTATCTTCACAGAGATGTGACACACCCAGTTGTGGGTGTGACCTTTTGATTAGGTGCTGATGTGACTCCATCCATTCCAAGTGGGTCTTGATTAATTTGCTGGAGTCCTTTAAAAGAGGAAATATTTTGGAGAAAGGCAACAGAGAGCAGAGCCAACAGACACTTCAGAGCAGAGCTGACATAAATGCAAACACTTGGAGTCCAGAAACAGATGTTTGAAGATTCTTGGAGCCCAGCAGATGTTACCATGAGATGTTAAGCAAGTCAGAACCTGGAGAGAGCCAAGGGAAGCCAAGAAGTGAAAGCTAGTCCTGGAGAAGCAAAATGAGGAACCTCCAGAAGAACAGAGGCTGAAAGAAATGGAGCCCAGGAGCAAGAGACCAGCAGATGCCAGCCATATGACTTCCCAGCTGACAGAGGTTTCTAGACCCATCAGCTTTCCTTGAATTAAGATATCTCTCCTTGGATGCCTTAGTTTGGACCTTTTTATAGGCTTAGAACTGTAAACTTGTAACTTATTAAATTTCCCTTTTTAAAAGTCATTCCAGTTCTGGTATATCACATTTTGGCAGCTTGCAAACTAACACAACACTTTATTTGAATTATCATGTTTTTATAAGAACATTTTCCAGTATTAGTGTATTAAAAAAACTAAAAACAGTGCTTTAAATACTTAAAAACTTGTAGTTTTTAAAAGGTATTCTAATATGGGCATGCATCTATTCATATATTTATGCTATCCTGAAAAGTCTTTCCTAAACAATTTTTCATATTGCCCAAAGGGTGTGTGACTACAGGTATAAAACATATATGTGGATAGAGTCACATATATGTGTGTGTGTGTGTGTGTATTTTTTTCTGTCTGTCAGGATGAAACTGAAACCTTAGTTTCTATAACAAAGAGACACAAAAATGTAATGGCTCAAATAAAATAAAACTTTTCATCCTTTTCATGTAAGAGATTGTAGGTGGTGGTTGAAGCTAATGAGGCTGTTCTGTTCCATAAAGTAATTCAAATAATTTGTTACTAAAAAAAATTATTCGATCTCCTTGCTTACCCATCCCATAGGGTTCTGAGTTGTTGAGGCTGGATCACCCCATCCATGCTTCAGTTCAGAGTCAAAGGAGAAGGAAAAGAAATATAGAGGAGAGCATGCTCTTTCTTTTCAAGTCAATTCCTAGAAGTGCCACTCATTATTTAACTACTTAGTGACTAAACTCACACACTTGGCCACATCTACCTGCAAAGAAAGGTGGGATATGTAGTCTCTAACGGAGCGGCCATGTGCTCAGGCAAACATCTATTATCATGGAAGAAGGAGAGAATGGTTTTCAGGGAAAGTCTACTTTTACTGCATGTATTATGTAAAATAGAAAATAATCCAAAGAATAACTATACAGATTGAACCTGAAAGCTCATGCCTTCTCTTGGCAGTGTTTCTTGATTCCCTAGGGGACCTCTGGAAATGTCTAGAGATGTTTTGGGCTGTTATAACTGGGGGTTGGTTGCTACTGGCATCTACTACATAGAGGCCAAAAATGTCACTAAATATCCTGCAATGCACAGAAGGAACACTTCCACCACAGCGAATTAACTACCTCAAAATGTCAATAAGACAAAATTGACAAACTACATAATGCAATATTTTTCTATTCTCCAAAATATTATCTGCCAGTTGGAAAAAACATCAAAATTGTGTGAGGGTAATATTTAGAGGGATATATGTTTCTTGTATTTGTTTTACCTGTGACTTAAAGCAATTTAAGAGTAGAAATCTTGCTTTGTTCTTGCAGGCACCAGGGCAATCAGTTCCACTACAAACACATGGATTCTGTTTTCAAGGTCTTTGCCATGATAGTCATTGTTTTTTTTATTTCACTGTCGTTATCCTCACCCAATATCAGTGATATCTCAACTAATTTCTATCATCCAACTACAAATATATGCAGAACTGTTTGTGGTTAAAGACTGCTTTAACTTTTAAAGGTGGTCATGTCACCTAGAAAATCCAAGTTTGAGGTACATAGCCTTGCCCATCACACAATAAAGGGGAAAATTGTGCATGTGAGCATGGGGGAATTTATATTTGAACTCCATACCTTGTGTATGAATTTTTTGTAAACTTATAAATTCTCTCCACCCCCCCACCCCTCCCCCCCAAATTCCCTACTCTTTAAGACCTCCAACTGATTGGATAAAGGCACTCCCTTCATTGTTAGGGTAATCTCTTTTCCTGTTTGCAGATGCAATTATCCGTAGATATTATCAACTGACTATACATGTGAATCCATCTTCAAAAAATCCTCACAGTAACAATCAGGTCAGTGTTTGCCTGACCAAATGGACACCATAACCTAGCCAAACTGACTCATTAACCATCACAAACTGTAACCTAACAGAGTTCATGTGAGAAGCTGATAAACTTACAGATTTTTAGATCCTGTTTCCACCCAGACCTAATGAATCAGAATTCCAATCCTTTTTACTCAGACAATGATTAAATTAGAACCATCTCACAGCAAAATCTCAAGGCCAAGAACAGAACATTTCAAACCACAGACAGTAACAAAGAAAGAGTAATCCCAACATTTCCCTCTAAAATTGAGACTAATAATAAAAATTTAGGAAGGGTCTTAACTTCAATCTAAATCCTTCGCATTATAATCATGGCAAGGCTTCAAAAAAGAAAGAAAGAAAGGAAGGAAGAAAGAAGACAACAAACAAACAAAAAAACAGATCGTGAGGTGTGCAGTCTAGCCAAGTTTTGAGCCCAGCTCTACTACTCAGAAGCCTAGGCAGGCCCAGCAACATTTCTGTAGGTGCAGAGAGAGCACAAGACTTTGTGGTAAGCCTGGTGTTGAGATGATAATATATCAAATACATACTTGCAAATTGATTCAAGACACAAGTCTTCTTTTCTTGTTAGTCCAAACAAAGGCCAGAAAAAGAAAAGAAAGGAAGAAAAATAAAGGAGAAGAAAAGGAAGAAATGAATGGAGGGAGGGAAGGAGGAAGGAAGGAAAAGAAAAGAAATGTAAGAAAAAGAAAGTCATGAAAAGAGAAAAATATTCCTGGATAAGGGAAAGCTAAGGAGACCAAATCGAGTACATTTAAGAACTCCAGACTTCCAGAGATTCCAAATGGTTTAATTTTTTTTTTTAATTTATAGTTTGGTAAATTTCTAGCATATTCAAAATTAGAAAAAATAGTTCAATGAAGCCCCATGTTCCTAGTTTCCTAGTTTCATATCATCTTAACTCATGGTCAATCTTGTTTCATTTATCTCCCTCCCTGATTCTTTTAAAACAAATTCTAGAGTTTGTATTATTTTTTGGTAAAACAAATTCCAGTCTTTGTATTATTTTTTGGTAAATATTTCAGTGTGTACCTCTAAAATGTGAGATATCTTTTAATAAGCTAATTACAATATCGTTACCACATAATAATAATTTAAAAAGATGCCTTATCACAAATGTTTTCTATCAAAGAGTAAACAGGCCAAAGTTAGAAGCAGATCTAAATTATTCATTTAACTCCACTCAGGTAGAAACAGAAATTAAGAATATAGGCCTGGGCAGTGCAATGGTGGCCCAGTGGCAGAATTCTTGCCTCCTGCACAGGAGTCACAGGTTCAATTCCCAGTGCCTGCCCATGCAAAAAAAAAAAAAAAAAAAAAGAAAGAAAGAAAAAGGAAAAGAATATAGGACTATAAAAGGAGTAGTTGTTAAATAACTGTTCAAATGGGAAACAGAAAGAAAATTCCATGCTTTAAAGGATCCTGTAGTATAGCAAGTATACTCAAAAAGTTGAGAGAAATGAATGAGAGAAATATTCAAATAGTATTCAATGACTTCCATATGAACTTTGACCTTTCAAAGGTTACACAATTGCTTTCCTTCCCTTTCAGTTCTCCCAAGGACCATCATTTCTTTGTCTGTCTGTCTCTCTGTCTCTATCGCTTTTTCTCTCCACCCTCCCTCTTTCTCCCTTCCTTTGACCTCCCAATTTCCCTCCCTCTCTCTCTGGTTCAAATTGTCCTAGCCTCTGTTTCTGGGTCATCAATTCTTGCTTGCCTCTTCCTGACCTATTGACCTTTTAGCAAACTTTCTTAATTAGGCCTGAGATCATAAAGTATGAAGAGTTCTCTCTCTCTCTTCATAAATCCCCTAGCTTGCATGAGATAAAGTTTGATTTTTTTCCAGTGACTCACTGTTCTCCAATAGGAACACAAAAAAAGTATTATGATCATTATCAACAGCTCCATAAGGAATCAAGAAATCACATGAAAGGCAACATTGTGCCTGGAGCTTATTGAATTGCAAACAGCTTTCTCAGCAATCAAGGCTCCCCCACCCCCTCCATGCAAATCAGATGCTTACATAATACCATTTCCTTGGCGGGTGACAAAAGTGTGATGGGATTAAGATGCCCCTTTGTGGTGTGGCAAAGCTTTTCTGTCTCTTTGCTTGAAGCGGAACATTTTGACATATTAACTAGATTGGCACAAAATATATCTGAAGCTATTAAATGCATCTATTTTTCTTGGTAGAATTTATATCAAACCTCATTCCAAGGGATTTGAAGCAGCTGGGGACTCCTTTTTTCCCTTCCTCTTTCTCTCTCTCCATGTCCCCCACCTTTTCCATAATCCTTATACATGTGTATTTGAAAAACGGTGCTGGTCACAGCATGAATGAGAAAAAAAAACCTTCTCTTTCTCACTGGATTTCATAATCTAGCATCATGTCCTAATATCAATTGTATGCACATGTGCTACAGTGTTTTGTTGTTTTGTCTTGGTTTATTTATTTATTTATTTTTAACAGATGGCTCATTGAATTAGGACCAGTGATCCCGCAGTCATTTTGCATAAAGCCAGATTCCAGTTTTACATGTGCTATGCATCACCACACATCCTTAAGAAAAATGCTCTGCTGTGTTTACACGTGTCTTCCCAGCAGCTGATTTGTGAATATGGGCACTGATGCGTGGCATGTATTAGAGATTGGAATATACCTCCTACTGTGCAATCCAAATGAAGCTAAGTATATTTCCTATAAGTTTGCCTTGCTTTCCTTTTTTCTCTGTTTTCTTCTCTTCCCTTTCATCTTCCACTTTCCTTCCTTCTTTCCCATATCCTGCCTCCCTTAATACTTTTCTTCTTTGATCATTCTTTTTCCTTCCCTACTAGTCTAAAGACTCCTTGAAATAGCTTTAAATCTTATTCTATGTACTTTCAGGGTCTGGCAATAATAATGTGTCAAAATATGTTTTTTAAATAAAGTACTGGTGCTTTATTCCTAAGGGTTCAATGCATATTCATTTAATATGTGATTAAATGTGGAAGCACAGTAATTTTATCTTTGTCATTTTTATCACCACCACCACCCCCACTTCTGTCATTACCATCAACATAATCATCATCTTTATCATATCGAGGGCTTACTCTCTGCATGAAGAGTGTTGTAAATATTTTTTTCATTTAACTCTACATTGACTTTGTTATCTCCCTCATCTGTAAGATGGAGATAACAATAGCACTTCTCCATAGACTTCTTGTCAGGACTAAATCAAATAATATGCAGAAAGCATCTAGCATGTTGCCTGAATACTAAATATCCTATAAATGTTAGTTAGTAAGATAATTATTATTTGTATTGATCACCATATTACAGTTGAAAATAGAGAGGTTGGATAGTGTACCCGTTTGAAACTGTCATGTACCCCAGAAAAGCCCTGCTCTTTAATCTTCCTTCAATATTGCTGGGCGGGAGCTTTATGATGGTTTCCATGGAAACCATCTGTGGGTGGTAACCCAACTGTGGGAGGTAACATTTGATTTGATGGTTTTCATGGAGATGTGTCTCCACCCACTCAAGGTGGGATTGCTTACTAGAGCTCTTTAAGAGGGAACCATTTTGGAAAAAGCTTGAGAACCAACAGAGCCCACATAGCCAGAGGCCTTTGGAGAGGCAGAAGGAAAATGCCTCTGGAGAAGTCTTATGAAATGAGGAGAGAAAGTTCCCAGATGTCACCATGTGCCATTCCAGCTGAGAGAGGAACCCTGAACTTCATCAGTCCTTTCTTTGGAGTTAAAGTATCTTTCTCCAGATGCTTTGATTTGGACATTTTCAGGCCCTAGAACTATAAACCTGGAACTTAATAAATTCCCTTTTTAAAAACTGTTCTTTTTCAGGTATATTGCATTCTGGCAGCTTGCAAACTAAAACACGTGGGTTGTCCAAAGGCATTCAGGTGATAAGTGGCAGAAATCAGATGCAAACCCCTCATTCTGGCTCCATGACTAAGCCCGTGCAACCCTGGCTTTCCATTAATAGAGTCTCTACAGTTTATGCCAAGACCAGCAATCATAAGTCAAATAAATCAAATGAGGAATTGTTACAGGCTTAAAGAGGGATATCTTTTTCATAAAAAAGGAGGGGGGGGTGGAGGTGTTTCAAATGCATTTCTAAAAGAAAATTATTCTCCAATGCTTTTAGTTTTGCCTAAAGTTTTCTTTACCACAGGTTGGGTGAACAGTACAAATATACTTGTGAGGTCAGAAATTGATAAATGAAGTTATTTTCTCTGCTAAAGCAATAACATTTTATTTTTGTAATTTATATATTTAGATACCAACCATATAATTTTGAACAGTTTATGAATCACATTTCTATGTTAATGTCTAAATAATAAAACCTGCTCTGAAGAAGCAACAACAGCTTAAATTTATCCTTCCTTTTCTCCTTTCTACCTTCCTTTTTTTCCTTCCTTCCTTCCTTCTTCCTACCTTCCTTCCTTTGTTTTTTCCTTCCTTTCTTCCTTTGTTCTTTCTTACTTTGATTCTCTCTGTTTTAGTTAAAGTTTGTTGGAATTAATGATGAAATTTTATTTTGTCCATAGACAAAATATATAATTGTTTATATTTTAAGTAAATATTTTACAATTTAAGTAAATATTTAGATGATGATAGGAGAATTCCCACCTTTTTTAAAAGTTGTGATTAAAAAAAGGATTTCCTGTACAAGAAAAAAGTGAATAAAAATAGATGAATACAAATGAGCTAAATAATTGTTTAGAGTTGTTAAAAATACTACCTATGAACAGAAAAGTTATCGAATACTATATTTCACAGAGCCTATTGCCATTGCTTATAAGATTCAGCATTATTTTCTCTCCAGGTAAGAAAGAAAATAATTGAAGTTAATCAAATGACACAGTACTCTCTAATCATTAGAGATTAGTATTCTATTCATTAAAACATTCATTAAAAAATGATTAGTACTCAAATCATTAAAAAAATTTTAACCTCAAATACTAAAAGAGCTTTTTTATACTTGTTTAGGCATTGATTTTGATAATGTATTTCTGGTGTATACATAAAAAGAAAATATGAGTAAATTAAATTGGATAAGGTGTTCCTGAAATATCTTCATATTCAAAATTTTAGTTGTCTTCATTTTTTGAGTCAAATCATTGCTGCCATGTTCTCCTATATGATATTGTTCTTTATACCAAAATAAATTTGGTCTTGCAGCATTTCTTTAGAAAGTCCATACAGAAAATTAAAATTGTTGGTATGGGGCTTTTAAGCCACCTTGTAATTATGTCAGGATACCCTTCTTCTGATTTCAGTTTTAGAAATGTTGCTAAACTCATCTATTTTATCACTTTTCCAAAAATTCTTCACCATGAAGTGTTCATAAAATGTTATACTATTTGACCCAGGTTTATTTGTTGGTTTGTTTCAAAACTTGCTGAAGGCCATTCTGAAAGTTTTGCTGATACTACTCCCAATGTTTTCCCATGCTTAGACAATGATAATTATATCTTTACTTAGGCAATGATATTCAAGATTGTCTGATCAACCATGATTGTAAAAGGACGTCAGGAAAAAAACACATGTTAATTTTAGTATTAAAATAAGAAAAAGTGTGTCTTAGAGTCAAATAAAATAAGCAGTAAATAAATAAATAGAATGAGGTTCATCATTCTTCCCAGAAAGAAAGAAGCAAACTATGATGCAAAGAAATTTATGCTTTCTATTAAGATATAAAAAGTCACAAGAGAATATCCACTTTTCCTAATAATGAATAAAAGAGGAGCAACATAAAATAGCATATATTAATCCCATCAGAAAACTGAGGTCTCAAAGAAGTCAAGTGTATCAATTTTGAAAAGTGAAAAGCTCTCCACATAAAATATGTGTATTTTTTAATCTTTCAAAATATAAGAAGAAGAAAGAGTCACCAAAATGTAAGTAAGGAAATAATCAGCTAAAAATGTGTGCAAGACTAATCAATAGAACAAGACTAAGTGATGATCCACAAGTTGGAACCACCTGAATGGATTTTAAAACAAACATGATAATATGTTAAATGATCAAGTGAAAATGTGGATGGTACAAATGAACAGATGAGGATGAGGAATTCCAGAAATGAGATTTAAAAAATCTAAAAGAAAAATATATCAACTGGAAATAGTAGGGGTAAAAAACACAATTGCACTTATGAAGAATTATTTTGATGGGCCCATAGACAGACTTGACACAGTCAAGAAAAAAAACAGTGAACTTGTAACTCTAAAGAGAACTCTAAAGAGAAACACAAAGAGAAAAAGAGCAAAAATAAAACATAAAATAAGCACTCAAGAGTTTTAAAATAATATCAATGATCTAAATAAATGTAATTGGAATCCCAAGAAAAGAAATAAGGATAATGGTGTAGAAAAAATATTTGAGGACAAAACAGCTGAGTATTTTTCCAAAATTAGTAAAGATATCAAGCCATAGATTCAAGAAACCCAGAGAATCTCAAACAAGATAAATATACACAAAAAGAAACAAAAATTACCTTGGATATCTAAATACATTATAATCAAATTTATGCAAAACAAAGGTGAAGAATAAATGCTGAAGGCAGCCAGAGAGAAAAAACTCACACATATAGAAGAACAAAGATTAGAATTACAGCGGACCACATCAGAAACCAGGCAAAACATGAAACAATGTACAGGTTCATATAAAGTAATGAGAATATAAAAAACATGTCAAAATTCTATGTTATACCTAGCAAAAATATTGTTCAAAATAGAAGAACAAAGATTAGAATTACAGCAGACCACATCAGAAACCAGGCAAAACATGAAACAATGTACAGGTTCATATAAAGTA
>PVIY010018500.1:0-47435 GCA_004026745.1 Myrmecophaga tridactyla
GAGTTCAGGTTCAGTCCTGCAAACCTACAACCAGCCATCTCTAGAATTCCAGAACACACACTTCATTTCTCATTGCCTTTTACTGGGTAATGATTACAGTCTACAGCCTCTCACACAATAACTATCCAATCTCTCTCTGTCTACCACCTCAATCCAGCTTCTTTCTAATTCCTACACATTAGTCACATTAAATTACTTCAAACTAGTGAGTTCAGTTTTGTTTACCTCCATGCCTTTGGATCTATAGTTAGCTTTGCCTGAACAACCACTATCTCCGCCTCCTGCCCCCACTTATCAAAATCCCATTCACTAATATGGTAGGTTGACTGTACTGATGACACAAAATCTTCACCTCCCCCATTGTGGGTTAGGAGTTCTGCCCCACACATTGGCCCTGGGATTAGCCATGTGGCCTTGCTGCCAACTACAGATGTATGGGAGAATACAGCCAAGAAAATAGAGCCAGCCACCCTAACCATTTTTATGTGAGAAATAATAAATGCAACTATTGTAGGCCACCAAATTCTGCTTAGGTTGGTTATATAGCAATGATTATCTGATGGAATCATTTCATATTAATTAATTTAAAATTATGTGTTAGTCATCCAGTACCTGGAAGAAAGTTGTGGCTCAAAAATTGTGATAGAACAATCAATAAATGAAATAGTATGCATTTACCAATACCCACTCCACCTGCTTCTTACTCTTATCACATGTACCACATTCTTTATACCTTTTTAAACTGCTGACAACAGTGTAATGGCAAAACACAAATCACAGTCTTATCTTAAATATATATTGTCATAAAAAGTAGGATTATAGAAGGAGGGAAAATCCTCACTGTGGATTCTTGTAAGACCCAAGTATATAAGATTTTCAGCCACCTGTGCTTAATATATACTGGATTTGATAACTATAATGGCATTGTACACAGTGAAGTTTTAAAGTTCAAAATATTATTGGTGTGATGCCATCAACATGGTGTCATAAGACATCCCCTAGAAAAGTCTCTCGTCAGAATCAAATACTAAAAGGAAAAATTCCACTGGCTTGTAACCTGGAGGATGATAGAGACTGGAGATGGACTCTAGAAATGCAGAAGCAAAAAAAGAAAAATAATTTCCAGAATAAGGAAGAATTTTCTTCCCAGAGATGAAAGTCCAGACCCCTCCCCTTCACTTGGTCCTGTGCCACTAGGGAGAGGCAAAGAGGCAACAGGGCCCAGATCCCTCCTGCTCTGGATGCAGACTATAAAGCTTCATGCCATGGGGAATTAGAATTCCACTCAGTTCCAGGCACAGAGACACAAGTCCACAGTGGCTAATGTTCGAGCACAAGTTACAAGGAACCCCAATGGGAAAATAAAATGAAAGAGAGATTGCAGCAGAACTGTTGACAAGTGGTGTGAACACTCAATCCAGTTTCTATTAGCAGGACCACCAAAAATAAAACACATTTCTGGAGCAACCCACCTCTCTGGATTTACTCAATCTAAGTTGCTAAAGGTGGGATACTCTAAAGGAGAAGAAACCAGAGGCAGAAAGTCCTCACAGAAAAAAAAGGGAGGTGGAGGATGAACTGCTGTAGAACAGGATGGTTCCCAGGATTAAAAAGTATAAGTAAAAGGGGACACAGAGTGAGGGAGAAAAATTAAACAAAATACGGGAGGTGGGGAAACAATTCTGCCTAAAAGCAAACAGAACAGATCAAGATCTCCAAAAAAAGGAACAGAGGAAAGGAAACCTTCTCCTGAAGGTGAAACAACTGCACAGGAAGTGCAATCATAAAAATTGTATGGAAAAAACAAACAAACAAAAATTGTATGGCATGTCCAGGGCAAGAATCAGATGAATAACAGCTAAGAAGATATGAACATTTAAACATAAACTACTCCAGAAGCCCAGAACAAGTTAGACTAAGTGTCAAAGAAGAGCCTTAACACAAAGCCAATCAGCAATGTAACCCTAGACCAGAGGAGAAAAACTGGCAATACATCAAGATAATCAGATGCCCAGACATTAGCAAAAAAATTACAAATCAGATTAAGAAACAAAAAATATATACTTAATCATGAAAGCAAATTAAAACTTCAGAGAACATACAGATTTGGGAACAGCTAGCCAAAGAAATTCACAAAAACCTCCTAAAACAATTCAAGGAGATGAAGGACAATTTGGCTATAGAGTTAAAGATATTAAGAAGACAATGTGAGAGCATAAAGAAGAATTTGAAAATTTAAAAAGAAACAGAACAGAAATTGTAGGAGTGAAAGGCACAATAATGTAGATTAAAAATATATTAGAGGCATGCAACAATAGATTTGAACAGGCCAAAGAAAGAATCAGGAAACATGAAGACAGAACAGTGGAAATCATATAGCCATAAGATTAGATAGAGAACAGAATAGAAAAAATAAGGCAGTGTTTCTGGGATTTGAGTGACTGCATGAAGCATGCAAACATATGCATGATAGGTATTCCAGAAGGAGAAGAGAAGGGAAATAGGGCAGAAACAATACTTGAGGAAATGATGGTAAAAAAAATTCCCAAATCTTATGAGACATAAATATACCTTGAATAAGGTGTTTGGAGCACAACATACTCCAAACAGAATAAATCCTGGTAGACTTACTTCAGAACACACACCAATCATAATGTCAAATGCCAAAGAGAGGATTCTGGAAGCAGAAAGAGAAAAATGATTTTTCACATACAAGCTATCCTCAATAAAACTGTGTCAATTTCTCCTCAGAAATCAGGGAAATGAGAAGGCAAAGGGATTATATATTTAAGGTCCTGAAAGAGAAAAAAAATGCCAGCTCAAAATTATTTATTTGGCAAAACTTCTCTTCAAAAATGGGGTGAGTTTGAATTATTCATGTATAATGAGAAACTAAGAGAGTTTGTGAACAAAGGACCTGCCCTGTAAGAATTAATAAAGGAAGATCTGCTGGTTCAAAGAAAAAAAAAACAGGAATGAGGGATTGGAGTAGGGTGAAGAAATGAATCTTCAGTAAGGGTAACTAAAATTGTAAATAGAAAACTGAATAGTACTGTATCCTCAGTGTACAACTCTACTCCTTTACTCCTATAAGAGTCAGAATACAATTGAACAAGAAAAGGGCATATTTCCTGATAATGGACACACAAAATACAAAGAAATAATGTGGGACAAAAACAACATAAAGAAGAGAAATAGAAGGATATGGGAACAAACAATATATATGTTATTGAAGCTAAGTTGTTATTTTCAATTTAGTAAATTATAGATGTAGGTTATATAATATAAACAATAGGGTAAATAAAAGAAAATATTCTTAAAATATGCAGAAACAAAAATGAGAAAGGGATCACTTAAAGAAATCACAAAAGATCAGCTATACAGAAAAAGAGGTTGAAATAAGGAAAAGTGAGGCAAAAATAGATATGACATATAAAAACCAAAAGGACAAAATGGCTGATTTAAGTGCTACCTTTACAGTAATAACACTAAATATTAACGGATAAAACTCTCCAATCCAAAAGACACAGATTGGAAGAATGGATTAAAGTGGCACGATGCAACTATATGCTTTTACAAGAGCCTTAGATGCAAAGACACAAATAGAATGAAAGTGAAAGGTTGGAAAAAGTTATTCCAAACAAATGGTAACCAAAAAAGAGTTAGGGTAGCTATACTAAAATTGGACAAAATAAACTTTAGGTAAAAAGCTGTTACAAGAGACAAAGATAAAAACCATATATTAATATAAGGGGAAATCAAGCAAGAAGAAATAACAATCATAAATATTTACATATTTAACAATAGTCCCTCAAAATGCATGAGGCAAAAACTGACAAAACTGAAGGGAAAAATAGACACCTCTATAATAATAGTTGAAGACTTCAATACACCACTCTCATCAATAGAGAGAATATCTAGACAAAAGATCAATAAGGAAACAGAACTTGAATTGTATGATGAATCAACTAGACCTAGCAGACATATGCAAAACATTGCACTCCCAAACAGCAGAATATACATTTTTCTCAAGTGTGCACATGCTTTATTCTCCAGGGTAGACCACAAATTAGATCACAAAACAAGTCTCATTAAATTTGAAAAGATTGAAATTATACAAGGCATTCTCTCTGACCGTAATGGAAGAAAGCTGGAAGTCAGTAACAGGCAAAGAACTGGAAAATCCACAAATATATGGAATTTAAGTAACATACTCTTAAACAATCAGCAGGTCAAATAAGAAATTACAAGGGAAATCTATAAATATCTTGATACAAATGAAATTGATAACACAGCATATCAAAAATGATAACACAGCATATAATGCTGCATTATGGGATGCAGCAAAGCCAGTGCTGAGAGGAAAGTGTGTAGTTTAAACACTTACATTTAAAAAGAAGAAAGAGCTAAAATCTAAGAACTAACTGCACATGTGTGGGAACTAGAAAAAGAACAACAAATTATACCCAAAGCCATATGAAGGAAAGAGACAAAGATTAGAATAGAAATAAAATAGATAGATAAAGAGAAAACAATAGAGAGCATTAACAAAACTAAAAGTTGATTCTTTGAAAAGATCAATAAATTTGATAAACCCTTAGCTAGACCGACAAAGAATAAAAGAGATAAGGCACAAATAAATGACCTGAGAAATGAGAGAGGATCATTGCTACTGACCCCACAGAAATGATATGTATCATAACAGGATACTATACACAACTGTATACCAACTGATTAGACAACATAGATAAAGTGGACAAATTCTTAGAAATACACCAATAACTTTACACTGACTCTAAAAGAAATAGAAGACCTCAACAGGCCAATTACAGGTGAAGAGATTAAATCAGTCATCAAAAAACCTCTTAATAAAGAAAAGATCAGTCCCAGATAGCTTCACAGATTAATTCTATCATTCATTCCAAGAATAATTCATATCAATCCTGCTCAAATTCTTCCAAAAATTTGAACAGGATGTATCACTACCTAACTCATTCTATGAAACCAACGTCAACTTAATACTAAAGCCAGACACTACAGGAAAAGAAAATTAGAGACCAATTTCTCATATGAATAAAGATACAAAAACCATCAACAATACACTTGCAAATTGAATCCAACAGAATGACAAAATAATTATACAGCATGGTTAAGTGGATTTTATCCCTTGTATGCAAGGTTGGCTCAACATAAGAAAACCAATTAATATAATATACCACATTAACAAAATGAAGACAAAAATACACATGATTGGCTCAATTGCTGTAGAAAAAGCACTTGACAAAATCCAGCATCCTCCCCTGATAAAAACACTTTGAAAGTTAGGAACAGAAAGAAACTTCCTCAATATGATAAAGGGCATATGTGAAAAACCCACAGCTAACTTCCTACTTAATTATGAAAGACCGAATGCTTTCCCTCTAAGATCTAGGAGAAAACACAGATGTCACTTTCACCACTGTTATTCAACTTTGTACTGGAAGTTTTAGCTAGAGTAGTCAGACAAGAAAAAGAAAGAAAAGGCATTTTAATTGGAAAGAAAGGAGGAAAACTTTCACCCTTTACAAATGACATGAGCCTACATCTAGAAAGCAACCAAAAAAGTCTACAATACAGCTATCAGAGCTAATAAACAAATTCAACAAACTCGTGAGGTACAAGGTCAACATGCAAAAATCAGTAGTATTTCTATATATATATATTAATGAACAATCTGAAGAGGAAATCAAGAAAAAACTCCATTTACTATAGAAACTCAAACAATAAAATGTCTAGGTATAAATTTAACCAAGGATGTAAAAGACATACATGGAAAACTATAAAACTTTGCTAAAAGAAATCAAGGAAGAACTAAATTAATGGAAGTCCATTCCTTGCTCATGAATTAGAAGAATAAATATGGTTAAGATATCAATTCTATGCAAAATTATTTACATATTCAAAGAAATCCCAATAAGAATTCCAACAGCCTTGTTACAGAAATGGAGAAGCCAATTATCTAATATATTTGGAAGGGTAAGAGCCCTGAATAGGAAAAAGATATCTTGAAAGGGAAGAACAAATTGGGAGGACTCATACCTCCTGGCTTAAAGTTTATTACAAAGCTACAGTGGTCAAAAACAACACAGTACTAGTACAAGGATAGATATAGAACAAGTAATTGAATTGAAAGTTCAAGAATGGACCTTCAGATCTATGGCCAACTGATTTTTGATAAAGCTGCCAAGTCCACTCAGTTTGGAAAAATAGTCCTTCAACAAACAGTGCTGGGAGAACTGAATATCCCTAAGCAAAAGAATGAAAGAGGCCCCCTATCTCACGCCATATACAAAAATTAACTCAAAATAGATCAAAGTCCTAAATATAGGAACCAGGACTATGAAATTCCTAGAACAAAATGTAGGGAAGCACATTCAGGATCTTTTGTTAAATAATGATTTCCTAGACTTTACACCCAAAGCATTAAAAACCAAAAGAAAATATAGATAAATGGGAACTTATTCAAAACAAAGGATTTTTTGTGCATCAGAGGACTTTATCATGAAAGCAAAAAGACAACCTATTCAATGGGAGGAAATATTTGGAAACCACATCTGATAAGGGTCTAATATCCAGAATATACAAAGAAATTCCACAATTCAACAATAAAAAGACAAACAGCACAGTTTAAAAATGGGCAAAAGCCATGAATAGAAGTTTCTGCAAACAAGATATACAAATGTCTAAACTGCACATGAAAAGATTCTCAAGATCACTGGAAATTGGGGAAATACAAATTAAAACCACAATGAAATACTATTTCACCCCCACTAAAATGGCTGCTACTTTTAAATCAGAAGATTATAAGTGTTGGAGAGGATGTGGGGAAATAGAAAACTCATTCAATGCTGGTGGGAATGTAAAGTGGTGCAGCCACTATGGAAGACAGTTTGACAGTTCCTCAGAAAGCTAAGTACAGAAATGCCATATGACCTGGCAATCCCTCTATGAGGTGTATACCCAAAGATACTGAAAGCAGAAACTCAAACGAATACTTGTACACCAATGTTAATAGTGACATCATTCATAATTGCCAAAAGATGTGATAAACCAATGAATGGATCAACAAAATAATGTTGTGTGTGTGTGTATAATGAAATATTATCCAAACATAAATAAGAATGAAGTTCTGATATATGTGACAACATGGAAGAATCATGAAGGCATCACGTTGAGTGAAATAAGCCACACAGGAAAGGACAAATACTGTATGATTTATTGATATGAAATAATTAGAATAAGCAAACTTATAGAGTTGGAATCTAGAATATAGTTAACCAGGGCCTGGGTTGAGGGAAAGGAATGGGGAGTCAATGCTTACATTGTATAGAGTTTCTATTAGGAGTGATGAAACCATTTGTGTAATGGATGGCAGTGATGATGGCATAATATTGGGAGTGAATTATATATGTGAATATGTTCAAAGCGGAAAATTTTAGGCCATACATCTGAGAATAAAAATTGAAAGATAACAATAGGGCCATACAACACAGTGACCCCTACTGTAAAAGTTGGGCTACAGTTAACGCAATTATAAAATTTTCCTTCATAAATTATAGTAAATGTACCACACTAATGCGAAATTTTAATAATAGGGTGGTATATGGGGTAAAATACATCTTAATATGAACTATGGACTATAGTTAGTAGCACAATTTTAAAATTCTTTCATCAATTGTAACAAAGATACCACACAACCCCAAAGTGTTAACAATGGAGGGGATATGGAAACTCCGTGTTCTTCACATAACTTTTGTGTAAACCTGCAACTTCTCTAATTAAAAAAAGATGGTATGAAATGGCAAAATATTAAAATGTTTGAAGTCCTGAATCGACTTGAGTTCCATGAATGCATGCTACAGGTCCTATCCACCTTCAACTCAAAATACTAGTCTATTTTATGGAAATTAGAAAGAAAAATATTGAGGACTTTCCCAGTGGTTCTCTTTGCAAATGAACCTGCAATGATTCTTAAGAAGTTGTCATTCAAAGTAATCTCTCTTCTCCTTTAGTTATTCAAACATTAGTTTCTCTTATTTTACTGGAATTACAATAGCATTTCAAGCCCTGTTATCACATGCCATAAGATTATTAATGGCAATTTTTAGGTTATCTAATCAGTCAAGCATTCAGCAATACACAATTTTGCTATGTTTTTTATTAATGAAGCTACACAAACCCCAGTGAATTGTCATACATTTAATTTCTCGAATATTGTGATAATATAAACGATATACAAGAATAATGTTTTCATTAATACATATAAGACGATTAGTATTCCTGTTCCTATTTGAAATGCACTAATTCATACATATATTAATTCACCATATATTTTGAGGGCCAAATGTATGAGAATAAAGGTAGAAGACAGATGGGCTTAGTGGGAAAACATGCTATTTAAATAGTCACACCACCATGAGTATTATCATTGGAGTGTACGTAAATTCTTAGGTAAGTTTTTTGGTAAATTTTTCAGGGGAGGTCTCTGAAGGGATATGGTTTTGAAAATAGGTGTTCAAGGCTCAGAAAGATTTCATAGGTGAACAAAATGCGAAAGAACATTCTGAGAGAGAAAGAATGACATGGCTAAAGTCAAAGGACCTGGAAAGTACGATCCAATAAAGTGGTATAAAAAATGTTATACTGAATTGGAGTCACTGCTGGTGGGGTCCAGGAGAGTGTATTTAGTAGATTCTCCAGGTGAGCCTTACGACTGTTTAAGTCTGATGTAAAGAAATCGTTCTTAAACTTAGGAAGTACCCTGATCTCCTATTTTTTTTAAAATAATATTTCGTCTGTTCTCCAGGGTTTTTGATGCAATAGGTCTGGGAAGGGGAAACTTGAGAGTTGCATTTATCCCAAGCCCCCAGTGAGGCAGGTCCGGGGAATATGCTTTGAAAACCACTGACTTAGAAGTAGGATCAGCTGATGAATTTTCATATATATGCTAGGCTCAGATCATGAATCATGGGAAGCATTCTAAGATAGCCCCCAAATTTCCTGATTCCTGGTATAATACACCCCTTTCCATTGTTCAAACAAACACTATTCTATGTACAACTGTGAAGAGATCTTATAGATGCAACTGAGATTCCAAATCCCTTTACTTTCAGATAAGCAAACTCTGCAGGTGGGCCTGTACTGATCCCTTGAGCCCTTTAAATTAGGGTCTAAATGTTAGAGAGAAAGGAAGTAAGAGACTCCAAGCAGGAGAAAGATTAGACACTCTATTGGAGGGGCCCATGTGGCAAGGAATGCGAGGTGCCTCTAGAAGCACTGACAGCCAGCAGGAAAGTGCACATCTCAGTTCCACAACCACAAGGTAATGCACTTTGTCAAAAAAAAAAAAAAAAGAAAAAGGAATTGTAAGTGGAATTTTTCACCTCCAAATGGTAACTCCATCTGGCTGACACCTTGACTTCTACCTTATGACACCCTAAGCAAAGGAATCAGTCATACCATGCCAGACTTCTGATATATAGAACAGTTGGTGTTGCTTTAAGCTGCTAAATTTGTGGTAATTTGTTCTGCAGCCATAGATACCAAAAAAATACTATCAATGACATTCTTAAAAGGCTTGTATTTTAACTTCAATCCCCAAATATATATTTAAATTTTTGTTTGCTTCTTCATTTTTGTGTCTAGGCAATCTAACTGCTGGGGCCATGAGGGAAAAATGTTTAGAAAGAGGCAGGGGTGGACCTGAGGAATCCAGTTATGAGGCCATTATAAGAATCCACATGAGTCAGAGGACAGTTATCTGAAGAAAGCAAGTAGCAGAGGTCATATTAGAAATTCAGAGGCAGAGACAGATTCCAATAGTCTGGAGAGCTTATAAAGGACAGAATTACTCTGATGGACTTGATATGGAGGACCCCAAAAGGAAGCTGTCAATAGGAAGAGACCTTTTTTGCAAGTTCAAAAGTATTACATTTTTGCTGAAATATTTTAAACAGAGAAAATTAGCTAAAAGCAGGTCAGATGAGATGTGTTCCCCAAAATGAGATTAAAACAAACTAAAACTGATGCTAACTCTTAACAATTAATTATTAACTATTGTTAATTAAGTTGTAGCCACCTTTCTTTCCATGACTACCTAAATTTTCTTTGAAACATGTTGGGCATACCCTTAATTTCATTAAAGATCTGGCTTTTCCTCTCTAAATAGTAATATGAAGGCACTTAATACTGAGACATTAAGAAACTGGAAAAGTCTCAAAATAACTGTTTCTGTAAATCAGCCCTATGCCCCTGGGTTAAAGGACAATGTGAAAGTCTTAACTTGTCTTGCAGTTTTCAGCTTGTACCCTAATAAATGGCAGGTCAAGGAGGGTTGTGTTTAATAGTATATTCCTCGATGAAATGTCATTTTTCCTCAATGTGTCCTCTGTGTGAGCTAATTAAAATCATGTTTTGCTGCAATGTCAGCACATGAAGTTGCTGACTTTCTTGTCTTAATACATAGTACAAAATGAATGTTGTCATATGATAAACTTGGACTATGAAAGGCCCTGAATAATGGAATATAATGTCTGATCTCTTGTAATCCACAGCTCTTCTTCTCATATATATTATTAGTGTTCATGCACATCATGTGTGGGTAAAATTAAGTAAGTTGGAAAAGTGCGGCGATTTTTTTTTTTACAAAATACAGTAAAATAAATTCATATTTTAATAAATCTATCTGCAGGTCTCAGTTCTACTCTGTGGAAACTGGGATGAATATACAATTTTAACTGATGCTAGATTAGTGTGCTCGCTAAATACCATTTAGTCCTTCACATTTCAAAAGTAGTAGGTGATCTGAATAAGGAAAAGCATACGCTATACAGAAATGTAATGTTAATTATCTCCCCTACCCTTTCATACTCATCTCATCTGAATAACAAACTCAATACTAAAAATTTGTCATATATTCTTCTACCACCTTATCCTTCATCATAAATACCTAGTTGATTAACACATAGTTTAAAAAAGTAAATGTCTGTTAGTTTCTATTAAACGTAAATTTAGACTCACAAATTTATGGCAAATTGATTTTTTACAAAGGTTACAAGTACAGGCAATAGAGAGAGAGTAGTCTCCTCAACAAATAATGTGGGGAAAACCGGAGTCCACGTGGAGAAGAAAGAAGTTGGACACCTGAAAATATGGCACCAAAAACAAGAGCAACAAAACTGATTTCACCAAAATTACAAACTTCAGGGCGGGCCACGGTGGCTCAGCAGGCAGAGTTCTTGCCTCCCATGCTGGAGACCCGGGTTCATTTCCTGGTGCCTACCCATGCCAAAAAAAAAAAATCATAAATTTCGGTGCATGAAAGGACATTATCAAGAAAGTGAAAAGACAACCTTCACAACAGGAGATGGTGGATATTCAGCTTTTCTAAGGAAGAGTAATAATAATCCTAAAAACATAATTACTTATTAACGTACTATTACTTGCATTGTGAATAATTGAGAGTAACTTATTATATTATAAGGTGTCATGAAAAAGTAAATAACTGCTGATATTTACACGGTATGTTTTTTATAACGTTATTCTCAAAACAAAGTACAAGCTCATTGAATCTTATGATATATGCACTAAAAATATTGCCAAGAACATAAAATTTCTAAAACCACTTATTAGTAATTGAAATATATACAAAATCATTTTGTTTCCCATGAAATTGAGAGCCACCTTTACAGTGAATTTTTATAGCTGAATCTAAAATGTCACAGAAAATAAAACTAACTGCCACCAACACTTGGCTGTATTTTACTTATACTGCCATTATTCTTAACATTTCCTCAGAAGTAATTCCTACAAAGTTGAAACATTGTAGTGCAGTATTTATGAAAAGAACTAGAACAAAAGGTTTCCTTATTTATGCATAGACTGCATTATTTTTTCTGAAAAACTTCAGACATATTTCGATCAGCTGGTTTATTAAGTAAGCAAGTTATAAATCACATATCAGTAAGTTTATCTTCCTTCATCTCCTTCCAGCCAACATTTCTCCTCCCAGAAATAATGCATGGTAGAAATTATCTAAGAAATAATCTTTTCTATATGTACAGTTATTTCAAATATAGTATCTTTAGAGCTTATGTATTTTGGTCAACGTGAATGCTAAACTAACAGAGAAAATCAGTTTTCCATTCAAGATTCCAGTTAAGAAATATATACAAAATTCAGAACAGAAAATTTCTGTTGGAACACTGCAGATATAACTAAGCTATATTACTGAATTGAGATTTACTTATTTATTTATGCTTTCATTAAAATATTAATTCAGAGCTTACTGTATTCAGGCATTTTTGCTACTAAAAAATACATACAATGAAATCCTGCAAAGGACTTCTTATCACTGTTTCAGAAGTTGTAATTCCTTGAGAGTCTATTATGTGAGTACTTCTTCCCAAATAATATCTCTAAGTATTAGAACAACCCTGGTAAGTAGATTAAGATGCTGGTTCAAAGAAAATAAGTCATTTACCGAAGTCACACAATTTGTAGAAGGTGAAGACTAGATTTGAAACTTGCATGCATGATGCCTATGGCATATTAAAAGATGGCCACCCTCCCCATCCAGAGGCAAAGTTTATTTTCTACACCTTTGAGTTTGGGCTGGCCATTTGAGTGCTTTAGTAAAATACATTGGAAGTGACACTTTACCAAGGCTGGGTGAAGGCTTAATCGGCCTGGCAACTTCTGCTTCCTCTCTTTTGGAACTTTCACTCTTGGCCAGCTTGTTCTAGGAATCCAGAAGCCATACTAGGTCCTCTGGTCAACAGCCATAGCTGAGCTCCTTATTGACACCCAGCATCTTATATGCCTACCATACAAGTAGGCCCTGTGGGGCATCCAGTCCATCTGAATCTACAGATGGCTGCAGTCTCAGCCTCATCCGACTATAACTATATCAGAGACCTGTATGAGAATACCCAGCTGAGCCCAGTGAACACACTACTGTGAAAGAATAATAAATTATTATTATATTAAGGCACTAATTGCTGTAATGCTTTGATATACAGCAATGGAAATCCAAAACAGTTTCCAAAACTTGGATCTTTCCACTAATATTTCTGGGGAATAAGAGGTAAGTGTATAAATAACTGAAATGAAAGACAGAATATAGCAATATAAATGAAATATAAAATAAAATCAATCAGGAATGAAAGAATGAGCAAGTGATGGTGGGGTGTAGTGGTGCAGTTTGAGAAAGATTTTATAAAAGGACTCTTTTCCTTGGCATATATTCATGCTTTTGGCCACTTGAGGTTTATTGTTTAGCACTGCTTTTTTTAAGTGTTAAGAATTCAACTTTGTTCTCTACTATTTGGCTTAATCTTTCATCTTTTTTCTTTGGCAAAAACTCACTACTGTAAAGAGAGTGATCAAGAACTTGATTGTTTGGTTAGGCCGGGAAAGCAATCCCTGATTTTAAAAGGAAAGAGAGGAGATAGAGCAGTTTTCATTTTTTCCTGATTCCTGTAATTTCTATCAAAACACAAGGAGTCACTAGTGTGTATTCTTCTTATCCAGGGAAAAACTCTGTACATGGCAGATGGCAAAAACTTTTGGATCTCCAAGTCAAATGAAAAGAATGAAAAACATTTATTTTTCCTTCTTTCCCACCCTCTCTTCCCTCTTTCCATCCTTCCTTTCTTTCTTTTCCACCTTTCTCTCTTCCTTTCACTTTCTTTCTTTCTTTCTTCCTTTCCCTCCTTTTCCTCTGCCTCCTGTCCTTTTCTTTTCCTTTCCTTTCCTCTCTTTTTTCTCTATGCTAGAAGCAACTTGAGAATATTTCTTTAAACTAAAAGGCAACAATTGAGCTTGAAGATCCAAAAGAACATCAACGAGGAAAGAGGAAGGGATTGGGTCAAAAGCTCATTTGCAGAAGTGGGGTTGAAAAGGAAGAATATTTTTCCTAGAGAAAGATTAAAAGGAAAAAAGAGTAAAAGATGGCAATATTTAGAACTTGGTAGAATGAGTATAGTGCATTATTCTTTATTCTTTGTATGTTAAAATTAAAGGCTAATCATGATGATTGACAAATGTGGACTCAGGGTCTATTCCAATACGAAGCAGAAAAAATTAGATAATTTGTTATTAATTAAATGATATAAAGTTCATGGTTTATAAATAGATGACTATGAAAGAGTACAGATTCATAATTTTTAAATATTCTGAGATAATTGTGTATTTTATCATGAAACATTCATCATTTGTATCACTCAAAATGCACACCTTTTATCTCAAATTAAAATTATTGGGTCAGCATTTTTTAATTTAGTACTTCCTCATCCTTTATTGTTAGCCTTTAGGAGTCCACAAGAAGCAATTTAAACAATAACATCCGGTAAAGCACAACAGACCCAGCCAAACACAGCGAACATGTGGCCAATCAGGATCGATTTTAGCCTCTGAGAAAACAATGCAGCCTCCTGCTGCATACAGGCTCTGGGGAAGTTTCTTCTTAACTGTATATGAGAACTTCATTTTACGCAATTCCTAATACCTACTTGTATATTGTCTTATTTTGTGTTTTCTATTTCACACACTTTTTCTTTCCTTCTTTCTTCTTTTATCACATCTTCTCTTGGAATTAATGTTTTGCTCTCTCCCTTTCTTACTGGCATGGAAGATACATTTTCTATGTGATTAACTCCATAACTTTTCATCTATTGCAATGTTTCATTCACTGTTTAAGGTCCTGGGAATGTAATCGTAAATAAATCAGATCAAAATTTCTGCTCTACTGAAGTTATCTTATTTTATTTATTTATTTATTTATTTATTTATTTATTTATTTATTTATTTATTTATTTATTTCATGGGCAGGTACCGGGAATCAAACCCGGGACTCTGGCATGGCAGGCGATGAAGTTATCTTTTTAATTGGGGAAATTAGAATCAACAAGTAAGTGAGAATTCTAACAATAGTACATATATATATATATATATGATATATATATATCATATATATATATAATCTTTTAGTAGTTTCCGACAAACGTTGAGTTTATACTTTATATAATAAAATATAGCATGATCATTGCCTACTTCTAGCCACTGAGCTGTTAAAAGATTTTAGAATATTAATCACAGTCTCCAGCTGTTTTTATTTTTATGTTATTTATTTATTATTACCAACAGGTTCACTCCTTTCTTTGTGATTCTGTCATATAATTTCTTTACAACATATTTCTTTCCTAGTTCATACTTCAGTATTTTGGATTTTTATTGTCAGTGTCTATGAGGATCACACTCATATTCTGAATTTTTGTCATAATGTAAAAATATGTCGATTTTTATGTGTTTTTATCCTTATCAGCATAGTTGCCTCAGATTTATCTCGTAATTCATGTATTCTGTTGTGTCTATTTTTCTCTTAACCAATTGTATTTGTTTTCTAAAGTTGCTGCCAAATTGACATGTATTATGAAACACTTCCACCTATTTTATTATATAAAGCATTTGGAAACAATTTTCAAAGAAATAATTATTCAACACAATCAAGGGATTAACGACAACTTCAATTATAAATGAGGTGTGGAGCAAACCTTACATTCCACTTTATAGTCAACCGTGTGAAGAACACAGTTTAGTAGCTATAGAAATATTTGTGGTCCAGTCAGAGAAACCTGAGTTAGATTCCCGACTTCAGGTCTCCCAGTTGCATGGTATTGGGTGGATGTAGTTATCCCTTCTGACTTCCAATTCATGCACCCATAGATTGGAAAGAATAATAGGTATGTCAGAGGGTTGTTCTAACAATTAAATGAGATGGTGTTTAGCAAGGTTTCTGGTATGTTGTAAATTGTCAATATATGTTAGTAATTTTATTTTATATCATTCAAAGCATTTTCTTAAGAGGTGGTTTCATTAAATGCTTGCCTGATTAATAGAAAGGTAGTTAAATGTACATGGTGCCTTATAAAGAAGGGACATGTTTACGTTGAAGCAGTAAGGAAAATATCCACGTGGAAGGGTAAAGGAGAGATATTTAAAATGAACTTCATTTTATTACAACAAAAAATATGCACAATCCTCAAAGTATACCTAGTGTGATAATCACAACTCTTGTGACATGGATGCCTGCTGTTGCCTTTGCAAAAACCTCTCCTTTCAATAGCCCCCTCTAAACTCCTTTGTGTTGATTCTGCCTCAAGAGTTCTGAAGAAGTCCAGTTTTGCTTTACCAAACATTTCATTTTTTTTAATAGGCACTATTAAGAATAGTTTTAGATTTACAGAAAAATTGTGAAGATAGTAGAGTTTCCCACATACCCCACACCATTTCCCCTATAATTAACATCTTACATTAGTATGATATATTTGCTGCAGTTGAAAACTAAATTCTTTAATTTTCACTTACTGTCCTGCTTCTGTTCCAGGATCCCATCCAGGACACCACATTATATTTAGTGGTCATGTCTCCTTAGACTCTTCTCACCTGTGACATTTTCTCAGACTTTCCTCAGTTTTGAGGAGCCTGAGAGTTAGAAAGTGGAATAGTGAGGGATTTCATAGAATGTCCCTCAATTGGGATTTTTCTGATGACTTTCTCATAAGTAGACTGGGGTTGTGGACTTTTAAAAAGAAGACAACAGAATTAAATCGCTACTCTTCATTATGTGATGTCAAGAGAACAAACTATCAATATGATTTTTCACTGTTGGCGTTAACCTTGATCACCCCACAGAGTTAGTGTTTTCCATATTTCTCCACCATCAAGTGTTTCCCCCTTTCTCTACTCTACAGTTTGGAAGGAAGGTGCTTTGAAAGTCCACAGCTAAGAAGTGGGGAACTATGCTCAACTCCCTCAGAGTGGAAATCTAAATAAATCAGTTGAAATTTACATGTCTTTTCTCCCTCAATAATCTATTTACTCGTTCAATGGTTTTTATTAGCATGGACTCATTTTCTACTTTTGATTGTAATCCAATGACACTTCATTTATAGTTTTTGTTCAAATTGTTTGAGTTTTGGGTAAAAGGAATTCTTTTGAACGGCCCATATATCCCTTTGACATTCCCCCATAATTGTGGTGTTTTTTGTTTTGTTTTATTTTACTGTTTTCATTTTTGTCTGGAGCACTTTCTTACTTTCTGGCACTGCAATATGCTTAGGGCTCATTCTGTATATTTCCTGCCCCAGTCCTAGATTCAGTCATTTCTCCAGAAAACCCTGGTTCTTTCTGTTGGAGGATGGTATTAGAAACCAAGATCTGGCTGCTGGGTGTGCTCACTGATTTTTCAGTGTCAGGTTGCTTCTAGGCCCTCTCAGTTGACAAGGAAAGAAAATAAATGCGTGTACAAAAGCATATGCAGATAAACATATGCAGAAATATTTCTGTATGTAACCATCTATATGAATATTATGCTGAACATGAGTTTATATGCTTATGATGTCTCCAGTTCTAGTCCATTACCCTGTGGATCATTCCAGTTTCCTCTTTTTTTTTTTAAACTTCTATCCAAAAATGGGAAAGCTGGCTTTAACATACACCTCTCCATTTACATAAATATTCAATTTCAGTATACATGTATAGCGGTATCAGGATTATTAACCCATATGCCCCAGAGGGAAACAACTTTATCAACTACAGTACAGTACTTTGAATGCTTTATTTTTCCTTCTATATTGCAGATATCACTTATTTCAGTACTCACTGAACCTTTGGCAACCACTGCCCTTTTTTTTCCTGTTGCTATAGTTTTGTCTTTTCCAGAATTCATATAAATAGAAACATACAGTCTCTAAACTTTTCCAATTTTTTTTCATTTATTGATAATAGATTTCAGTTTCATCTCTGTCAATGCATGGCTTAACAACTAATTTAGTTCTATTTCTGAATAACATTTAATTTTAGAGATGGACCACAGTTTGGTTATCCATTTTTTGATAGCTATTGAAGGGCATTTTGGTTGATTCCAGTTTTGGGTGACTATGACTAAAATTTCCATAACCTTCTCAATATCAGGTATTGTGTGAACATAGCCTCCATATCAGTCAGGTAAATACCTAGGAGCAAAGTTGTTTGGATGTATAGTATAACCATGTTTAGTTTTTTTTTTAAGAAACTGCACAATTTTTATCTTACAAAAAGCTATAATATTTTATCTTTCCACCAGCAATAAATTGCATTCCTGCTGTTCTCCTGCCTCACCAGCATTTGTTATTGTCAGATTTTTGGATTTTAACCACACTAATATGTACATAGTGGCATCTCATTATTGTTTAATTTACATTTCCCTAATTACAAATGATGCTGTGTATCTTTTCATGTATTTCTTTTCCATCTGTGTATCTTCTTTGGTGAGCTAAATGTTCAGATCTTTTACTCATTTTTTAATTGGGTTGTTTATGTTATGTTTTAAGAGTTCTTTGTATAATTCAAGTGAAGTCCTATATCAGATATATATTTTCTCCCTATCTGTGATTCCTATTTTATTTCTCTGATGTGTCTTTTACAATGCAAAGGTTTTCCACTTTAGAATAGTTCTACTTATCTATTTTTTCTCTCATGAATATTGATTTTAGAGTTGTATTTAGAAACTTATCATGAAACCCAAAATCATGTAAATTTTCTTCTACATTGTCTGTTTAAAATTTCATTGTTTTGCAGTTGATGATTATGTCTATGTTCAATTTTGAGTTACCTTTGGGATAATTTGTAAGGTCTTTGTGTTTACGTTCTTTTCTCTCTCTCTCTTTTTTTTCATATGTATATCTAATTGTTCCAGTGATATTTGTTGAAAAGACTATTTTCTCACCATTGGAGCCTTTTCATCTTTGTCAAAATGCAACTAACTGTATTTGTGTGGGTTTATTTCTGTGCTATTTTGTTGCATTGACCAATAGATCTATTCTTTCACCAATACTAATGCCATTTTGTTTGCTGTAACTTTATGGTAAGTTATAATAAGTTATGAAGTTGAGTAGTGTCAATCCTCTTCTTCCTCAGTATTGTGTTGACTATTCAAGGTATTTTACCTTTGAGTATAAATGTTGGAATTACATTGTATTTATCTAGAAAACAGTTTCTTGGAATTTTCATTACAATTGTTTGGATGTATGATTGTGTCAGGAAAATTAACAATATTGACAATGCAAATCCAACACAGATCATCCCCCCCATTTATTTTGTTCTTCTTTGCTATTGTTAATCATTGTTTTTTCATAAAATTTTTTAAGCAACATGTTTTCTTAGTTTTATTTCACTTTGGGTGAGAACAGTGGCACAACTTGCTACACTGAACAATGAGGAACCTGGGGACAATTTCTCTCCATTGAGTCCAGATTCTTGTTGTTAGGGTTCGCTTACTGTCTCCAATTTTCTCTTCCCATATGATGAATTCCTTTCTAAATTATGGAACACTCACAGCATTTGACCTTTCTGGCCACTCCCAAGTATGCTAAGTACCCTAAGGAGAGTATACCTAATCTTCTAGTTAAGATTCGTGATGTTTGCCTGAACAAGGCCTCAGTCCGTTGATATTATTGATTTAGTTTTGGGGATACTTTCCAAATCATGGAAGCATGACAACTGTTACAGTGAAAGAACTACTGAAAACTGCTAGAAGGAATGGATTAAAGAATGGAAGTACTGTAGAGCGATGGAGAAGGAGATGCTACAATAGCATGGAAGGACATCAAAGGAGGGTCTGGGAGCACCAGTGATGTACATCTGCTATAATATTTTTACCAAGGTGGTTCTAAAAGTACTCTCACAGAGGTCTTCTTTAGGTCCATCAAGAAGATTTCTCCTGACCAAATGCCTCCTCCCTCTTTTCGTACCTATTGCTAGCTTTACAGTGGGTCTCACCCTTGCTTCTCTTGCTGACTATTTCATTCCTATAACCCTTAACCCATCAGAATGTATGCATTCTGTTTCACAATTCTTGAGGGTTGTCAATTATATTTCATCCAATTCTTATATATTTTTGTCACTCCTTAGAATATTTTTTAAAAGGGAGTTTTCCAATTCTGCATTTTTTAGTTATTTTTACTATAGTAGTATTCATTTGTAAATGTTTTGAAATATAAACAGAAATACTTTTCATTGGATTACTAATGCTCCTGCCAAAAACACAACTGCCCAGTGCAGTAGTCCAGCTGCCCTGATAAACTTTGTTTACATCAATTCCTGATTTCTTGTTTACTTCAAATCTTACTCCATTTCCATTCAAACTACAGGCCACCACATATATTTAGTAATTTCACACTTGTAAACCTCAAATACAAAAATAGGAAAAAGGATGTTAAGCCAGATGAAATTATTGCATCACTTGTAGTCTTGAGTATGAACTGGAAGGTAGGAAAATTCACAATAGGAAAATATAAGGAGGAGTCAAGTGTATGGCTTCTACCTCCCTATTTAAGTTCAAGACCGCCCTGTTCACTTAGTGAAGAATCTAGGATTGCAAGCATGCCAGGTATACCCCTATTTAGGAACACATATCAGGACTTGATATTAACAACTGAGGGTTGTTGAAAATGTTACCCTTCTATCCCCCCTATTGTTGAAGAATCTTTCAGAATTACTGAGTTCAATTTGATGGAGTCCCCTTATTGTCTCTCTGTGTGTTTATTTTTACAATAAAAACTTTTTTTCCTTGCGAAAAGATGTGTGTTTATAATTGTGTTTATGCTGAATTGCTATTAAATACCAGCAATTGAAAGAGAATAGGGAAAAATTAAATTATAAAGGCGACACTTCACTTAGCTTACTGTAAAATGGAGATTAAGATACCACAGCGTGAGGATCGCACAACCCCTTATTTTAATAAATTTTTATTGAAACTCATCCATGCTAATTTGTTGATACATAACCTATGGTTGCTTTTCTACTGCAGTGGCAGAGTTTAGTAGTTGTGGAAAGACCATACAGCCTGCAAAGCTTAAAATATTTCTGGCTGGCTCTTTAAACAGAAAGTTTTCTGACCCTATTGTAAACACTTGCTTAGAACACAAAATTTACATAATGGTTAGTTTTAAAAACAATTCATCTCCCTAGCTTCAGTATCTGTGTAATAGTCACAAAATGTCCTATGAAATATTTGAATAACGGCACTAAGGACAATTCATTTAAAATCAATTTCCATGTTGTCGTCAACAATGCCTTTCATTGCTATACTTTCAAATCTATTGCTATCTTCCATCATTTTATTGGTAAACATTTTAAAAATGTTCTTTATGTAATGCAAAAAAATCTTGCTGTCTCAGTTATTTTTTTTTACCTAAGGAAAAAGTGTTTTGCTTGAATTTACAAGTAGTGTGCCATTTTTTAATCAATCGTTTTTGCATCTCTTACAGCATAAGACTGATAACATCATAGGCCAGTGTCTTTTCTTATATTAACGGGTAGTTCCAAAGGACAAGGTGCTATTTCAAAGGACATTCTACTTAAGATGCTCTTTTTTGGTTTCAAATTCTACATTTTTTAAAAGACAACAATTGCTGACTTCAAAAATAAGACTCAAAATTAAGAACTAGGAGGCAGGCCACGGTGGCGCAGCAGGCAGAGTCCTCATCTGCCATGCCAGAGATCCTGGTTCAATTTCCACTACCTGCCCAAGTGAAAAAAAAAGAAAAAGAATTAAGAACTAGAAATCTGACAATGAAGAATTTTCTACATATGCTGGATTTAAAAATCTAGCAACTGAATGTGTTACCCATTCCTTGAGGAAAATAATTTCCCAGCTTCTATGAACTAGAACTTCTATTATCTCCAAAGTAACTATAAAATTTCCTCTATCACTTCCCTTTGAAGTACAATTAAATGCAAAATTTTTCATTATGAATCTCTCTCACTCTTCACATTCATATCATTGCTTATATTTGACCCATAAATATGGGCTAGGGGATTATCCCTCAACAAGGCGATTCCAGAATAATTGATGATGTACTTTCTATCTCACATCTACTTTAGCCTCCCTTCCATTCCAATATTCTCTTTTCTTGTACTAGCCTATCATTTGATGCATATTTTAAAATCTTAATTCCACCACCTAGAAAAAAAACAGGTGCTATTTCTTATTTTTCCTTTCATTCTCTACATCTCTTTTTTCTTTTAATCATTCAAGCTCATGTGCTGTTTCTCTTCTTTCCATCTCAGTTCTAATGGTCATTTTAATTGTACCTGAAGTATTCTGGCTTTTTGGCTATGCCAAACCCTCCGAGCCCCAAAATCAACTTTTAAGATTAATGGAATAGTGTCAACTATTGGTTTTCCCAAGCTGGAGCAAAAAAAATTGTTTTTAGGGTCATTAGTAGACATAGATTTGCTGGAAGTGTTTCCCTGTGAGCTGTGCCTATCATTTTCTTTGTACCATTCTATTACCCACAGGCTACACGCTAAGATTTTGAAAATGCTTGCCCAAATGATAACTTCATGGAAATGTATTAGGCATTGTTTGATACAATTCATAAAAACTAAACCAGAATGAGCTTAAACAAAGTACAGAAATCCATCATCTTTAAAACACCAAAACAAGGATGGAAGCACATCTGATCCTAGGAATGATTGAATCTAGAGAATGGAAGCTATGCTAGGCTCACCAGAAATAACCCAGCATCTCTGAGACTGCTGGCTTCACAGCCTCCTATGGAGGCCTGGTTTTTTCACATGGAAAATGCTTAACTCTTAAATCTAACTGCAACCACTGGGGGAAAATGGTGGTGGCGACTGAACCTCTTCCCTAGTACCAATTAGAGAAGTCCTATAGAAGGACTCCGAGTGGTCATTCTTGGGCACTGAGCCAGGTAATATAACTGATACAGCTTCACTAGGAAATCATGGTAGGAGTCAGGACAGGGGCAAAGTACCCTCATTAGAAGAAAATACTACTCATAAAGAAAAGAAAATATGGTAAGCAACAGAGCAATAGATTTTCATTCCTGACTATTATTCCATAGTGTTTTAATTATTGGTAGTCACATCCATTTTCTTCTCTAAATAGTAATTTTGCCAAAGGTAATGTCTAAACTCACCATACCTGTTTCCTTAGTACAATGTCTGGCCCATAGTAAAAAATCAACACATTTTTATTGAATTAAATTAATAAGGTTCTCCCACTGGAAGATTTTTTTTGGTAAAGACAATCAGTTACAAAAAAAAAAACATGAAAGAGAAAAGCACCACTTCTTTACTGTTTGTCATTACATCTATAGTTTTTCCTCCTTGCTTGTTCTTTGTAACTAAATCTGTTAACACATTGGTTTATAGCAGTGTTTTATCCATCCTGCTTAACGTAATCCACAGTCCAGTGCCAGCACTCAATAAATAAAATATAACAGTATATTTCCTCATGCACTCTCACCATCTCCTAACCAGCAAAGTGCTATAATTTATGTGCTGTCTTGGACTAATAACTCTTTTCTTCGGGACATCTCAGATTATATCAGTCCTATTGACCTTTCCCCTTCTGCTCTGACAGCCCTGGAGAATTCAGCTAAACTTCAACTTGATCATGAATTCCAGGAGGTTTCCTGATTTTCTGTTAGGTTTTTTGTTTCACAATCAGCCAAGGACTGCCCTATCACAAGTCACTGACCTCTCTACCATCTCACTTCTTTGTCAGCTTCCTAAAACTTTGTCACTCTTGAATAGAGACATGGCAAATGCCTGAGTACAATGTTATCTGTGTTTATACATAATTTGGGAATTAGTGTTTACCATAAATCACTTCAAGTGTTTTCATGAAAGCTATTCACATTTTCAGTGACACCATCAGTTTATATTTCTTTCATTAAGCCAGAATAACTTCAAAAGCAGTTTTACTAAATACATCTACCTCTCTTTATCTTTTAAAAACTAATCTACTATGATCCCCCAATTTTATTTATTGAAGTACTTAAACCACAGTGTATTTCCAACAGTCTCAGATAACATAAATAGCATATGGAAACTGAAATACAGATCCTATTGTAATTATATTAAATTTTCTTGTATGCTGCTTTAATTACTATCAAGCCAAAAACCATGGAATTACAAGAGATTTAGTTCAGACTCTGCTGTGACATTTGAGCAAGCAATTTCTCCCATTTTCCTCCCCTTGTACTATAACAGAAATTTCAAAATAATGTAATAAGCACCTAGTAGGACTTATCTCTTTGTCCCAAGCCTGAAGGCTGGGGCACTCATTAGTAGAAAATAAGTAACACTGCATGCTCCATATTCTAAGGCAAACAGCCAATAATTGTTGCCAAATAACACCTAACCAACAGATGGCAGAAATGCACCTAAGATTATCAGTCATGTCTACCAATTTATATAAGAAGAGTGGAGAGAAGAGAGGACAGGGATACCTGTGAGTCATCAGCATCCTAGGCTATGTGAGGAATGTGGTATTTCTGTTTGGGGACCTCTATCCTATGTTCAGGATGGATGACTACCAGAAGCAGTGGCCAGCCATACATTTCTGGGATGTCACGTTAAGCATCAACCTTGCTGGTCATCCCCCATACCTTTCTCATCCAATGTGAAGAGAACTGGAGACAGATTGCAAGGACAAGAGAGGGGCACCAACAGCACCTGCTTCTAGTCCCACTTTAAGCTATGGCAAGAACGTGTGAGTTTCTTGCAGACATTGCCGAAGGTTACTCTTTTGAGTAGCCCTGTCAATGTTGCATCCAAGAGAGTGGACTCCAAAAAAGGGACACCAGCAACAAAACTGAATGAGAAGAAGTGTCAGTGTGGGAGAAAGGGAGGGCTTAAAAAGATCTAGTGGAGGAATTCTGCAATAGGCAGCCACCGGAAAACCTCTCCAAATAACCCAGCCACACCACTCTACTTTTGGACATGTCCTCCCAAATGTCAGTTAGCCTTAATGAAAGAGTCATCAAAAGTCAATACAAAGTGGATTGCAATAGTTAAAAAAAAAATGTGAATTTTACTTTCTATCCATCTCTTCAACTAGTCCCCAAAACAAAACTATAGAAAACCAAATAGAGTAGAAAAGGGAAGGAATAATCAAGCAAGTCATACCTCTTTTAGCTCAAAGCATGACCATTGGTTCAGCCAGGGCTGGGTGAGGAAGGAGGCTTTGAATTGATATATCATTAAAGCTTTATACTGAAGAGAGTAGTTTAAATTCTGAAAGCTATTGGAAAGGAAAGGCTTGGCATCTGCTTTTAAAATGATATGGCAGAATAGATTCAGTAAAGCACAAATTGAGAAACAACAGTCATAAATAACATGTGACAACTTCATAATAGAAAGAGTAAAATATTTAGTGAAAACAGCTCTCAAATACAAGTCAGGAAATGTAAACTCTAGTCTTGACTCTATCCCTAAATCCTTGGGCCAGTCATTTCTCTCTGTGCCTTATTGGCAAATTGGACAAAATATTTCCTGCTTTACAAAACAGGCAAAATACTGAAGATGGGAAGATAAGATATATTATCATGTATATAACCATGTAGCTAGAGCTAGCACTTAATGAAAGGCATTAATTCACCCTTGCTGTGTAGCAAAATTGTCACAAACTTTGCAGCTTAAAACAATATTCACTTATGAGTTCACAGATGTGTAGGTTGGAATTGTTCAGGGTCCCACCAGGGGAAGCCGGTGTCAGCCAGGTTACGCTTTTACCCCTAGGTTCTGGGGAAGAACACATGCCCAAACTCATTTGGATTGAGAGCCAAATTCAGTTCCCTGAGACTGTAGGTCTGAGGTTTCCAATTCCTTGCTCTGTGTCAGCTAGGTGCCACTTCCAGCAACTAAAGGTCCTTACATACTTCATCAATGATATCCTCTCTCTTCAAACCCAGTTAGGGCATGTTGTGTTGCCCTCAGGCTCTGAATCTCACTTCACCTTGTGACAGGAGCTGTGGAAAAGGACTCACCTGGTTGTATCTGACCCATCTAAATAGACTGCATCTGAAGGTCAACTAATGTGAGATTTCCATTACATTTGCAAAATTCCTCCACAGCAGTATGTAGATTAACCTTTGATTGAATAAACAGGGGACAGGAATCTCAGAGGGCCATTCTTAGAATTCTGATTCCTATAATAAATATTTAGTTTTATTGTCAAATAAAATTGCACTTATAAGCCTTTCATGGATAAATGAAAGAAATAGCAAATATTCATGGAACAGGAAAAACTATTGTATTTAAACCTGAAATAATGAATTTATATAGTCTTACTTTCCATAGACACCTAATTATTTAAAGACTAAAGGTAAAACTAGGGCAAATATCACCCTGGGGGAAAATGATCAGAGAATCTTGAAATGCAAAGTTTGATCACATTTATTTTCTTCATTAAAAAGATGATCTTTTGAACTAGGTATCCGTCATAATTTTTGCCTTTACTTAAACTACAGTTCTCAACATTTCCCAATGATGACTGATTTACACATGATTGATTTTCACTAAATGACATAGTCTTTTACAATATTTTCACAGAAAGACTTTTTCATAAACAAACACATTGAGGATCATAAACTGACAGTAATTACTTTCACAATGGACTGTACCCTACAGCTAAATAATTCATGTCTCCTATTCACAAATATTATTTAATGACCATGTATAGGTATGCATAATGCATTTTGACATTTATGGAATACTTTTAAACACCTTATCTTTTTCTTTACATAAAATTATTTTGTGTTTGTAAACTTCTCAAGTCCCTCTTACTTCCCAACAATTCTTGATAAACTCATTGATGCCATTACTTTATCCAAAAACAAAGTGAGATTTTTCAGAAGCTCATATTTAATCACCTTCTTAATGATGAATGTTTATGATTATCTAAATATGAGCTGGAGAGTACATACTTCAAAACTGTGATGGACTAGTGATCTTATTTCTTTTATTTGTTACTACTATTTTGTGCTTTGTTTCTAATGATTTCAGCACTACTACAGGGCTCCTTTGTCCATAATCCCACTATAAGCAACTGTTTTCTTGGCCTACAGTTTTACTCTTTTCTCTTTCTTCTCCTGACCTTTCTTGTTCATAGAACTCTATCCTGCCAGCATATCTCTTTGTGGGGGGAGTATTCAAGAAGACTTTCTCAAAATTTTGATATTAACAAGAACTACTTTTGCCCTAATTTTCTCCAATGGTCCTAAATCTCTGCTTCTTTAAATTTCCAACACAGAGAACTTCTGATGGACGGGTGGGAAAGAATGACCTCATTTGGAGTGCTGAGGCATAAAGGAAGTTTATGGAAAGAATAAAACAGAAACTGGTCTTCAGTACAGGCCATGAATCATGAACCCTCCCTCACAGGGGATAACATGCCAATATGTCGGTATCCTTGATGATTTTGGGATGAAAATTAGCAAAAGAAAGTTTATGGTCCTAATAATTCAGTAGTATGTGTTGGAAATCATTAACATCAACAATTAATATTATCATGAGTAAATGCAGTCCTAAATATATCAGGCTCACCTAATCCCACATTAAACAAAGAAACAAGTCTCTTTATCTTGGTGAGAAGGTGAGTTTCTTGAAGATGCGTTATCAAGGAACTGGAGGAAAAACTTTTCAAGATCAGTTCAGAGTAGGAAGGGTGGTTTGGGCTTTTACAACCCCAAACAGACAAAGAAATAGCCAACATCCAGAAGAAAGTATAAGAGGAAAAAACAGAAGAGGAAATGCTGTTTGGTCAGCATGTCCTGTTATCCTGCAGGGACTCTTGTTGTTGACTATTTGGGCTTTAGATCTCACCCTTCAGAAAGGAGGAAATATTAGTTCAAATGCTGGCTTCAAATGCTCAGGAAAGGAATATCTCTCTTCTGGGAAACAGAGAAAATAACCAAACTCCTGTAAGCATGGGAGAACTCCAAAACAAGTAATAAGCAAAAATCCAGGACAAGACAGAGGCTCTGAAAGGCAAGGAAAACCCTGTACATGGCATTTGCCTTAGGCAGACCTTCTTAATAGGAAAGTTCTTTTTTTTTTTCCACATATGCAGGTATCAGGAACCGAGCCCAGGTCTCAGGCATGGCAGGTGAGAATTTGCCTCTGAGCCACCATTGCCCATCCTGATAGGAAAGTTTAAACTCAAAAAAATTTCTCTCATCACCAACTGGTTATAAAACCAAGAATCAGACATCTCAGGGAATAAATCCCAAGGCTAACATTTAAAAATATTAAAATGCACAGTGTGCACCAAGATAGTACAAGACAAACAAAGGAAAAACAAATGATGGTACAGCCAAAGGAGGAGGACAAAAATCGAGAAAATGTTAATGAATAAGATGAGAATGTAGTCATACCAAACAAAGCCTTTAAAAATGATCTTTTAAAATGCTTAAGTAGATGAAGGAAAATGCAAAAGAGAGCTCAGTGATGTCAGGAAAAGAATGAATGAGCAATATGAGAGTTTTACTAAAGAGATAGAAAATTTAAAAAGGAACTGAACAGAACTACTACAGCTGAACACAACAATAAATGAATTTTAAAATATCCAGGAGGGTTTCAAGAACAGATTGGAGCTGGCAGAAGAAAGAATCAGTGACCTTGAAGACAGACTACTTAAAATGAGTCAGGCTGAGGAGCAGAAAGTAAAAAGAAATATTAAAAGTGAAAATAACCTTAGACAGCTCTCTGACACCATCAAGCACATCAGTATATGCATTATGAGACTCTAAGAAGGAGAAAAAAGGGGCAAAAGGAATAGGCAAAGAAGCAGACAACTTCCCAAACTTAGCAAAAGACATGAATATGCACATGACTGTGCCCAGAGCACACACACAGGATAAACATGAAGAGGAATACATCCCTCAATATATCGACAACACTATGAATGCAAAGGACAAGAACTGAGTTTTGAAAGCTGCAAGAGAAAATCAATATTTTATATATAAGGGTATCCCAATTAAATTGAGTTCTAATTTCTCATGAAAAAACATACAGGCAAAAAGGCAGTGGCTTGAAATATCACTTCAAGGAAAACAGCTGCCTGCCAAGAATGTTATATCAAATGAAACTTTATTTCAAACATTAGGGAGACCAAAGACATTCTCAGATAAACAAAATTTCATCATCATAAGATAATTCCTAAAACAATGCTAAAGGGAATTCTTCATTAAAAGGAAAGGCACTAGAGAATGGTTGAAAGCAGCATAAAGAAATAAATACCTGCAGTAAAGGTAACCATTTGGTAAAAAAATGCCAGTATCATTGCAGTGTATTCGGTATTGAACTCTACTTCTTCCTTCCTATAGCTGCTAAAATGCAAATGCATTAAAGATAATGATGAATCCAGTTTTTTGGATGTGGAATGTACAAAAGTATAAGTTGTAACTGGGCCCAAAAAAAAATGTCCTAACTATATGCTGTCTGCAAAAAACTCACCTTAAATTTAAAGATATAAGTGAATTGAGGGTGAAGGATGAAAAAAACATATATCATGCAAGTAGTAACCAAACAAGAGCAGAGGTGGCTATATTAATATCAGATAAAATAGACTTTAAGTCAGAAACAGTTATGAAGGACAAAGATGGTCATTATGTAGAGATTAAGGGGACAATTCAGCAAGAAAATATAACAATTAAAAGTTTATGTGCACCTAACAGCAGAATCTTAAATATAGGCAGAAAATGCTGACAGATTTGAAGGAAGAAATTGATGGTTCTATATGAATAGTAGGAGATTTCAATACATTACTTGCAGTAATAAATAGAACATATAGTCAGAAGACAAATAAAGAAGTACAAGACTTAATGATACTCTAAATCAACTAAATCTGAGTCATATAAAGAACACTACACTACATAAAAATAAAATACACATTCTTTTCAAGTGCACATGGGTCACCATCTGTTTCAGTAAATTCAAAAATATTGAAATTATGCAATGTATACTCTCTGACCACAACATAATGAAATTGGAAATTAATGACAGAGGAAGAAACAGAAAATTCACAAATATGTGGAAATTAAACAACATACTCTTAAACAACCAATAGGTTAAAGAGGAAATCAGAAGTGAAATTAGGAAATATCTGAAGACAAATGAAAATACAACAAATCAAAACATATGGGATGCAGCAAAGGCACTCCTGAGAAGGAAATTTATAGCATAAAATGCTTACAGTAAAAAAGAAGAAAGGCTTCCAAATCAGAGACCTAACCTCAAAACTGGAAGAATAAAAAACAGGAAAGAGCTCAATGAAGTAAATAACAAAGGAAGGAGTGAAGATAAAAGAAATAGGAAAAGACACAGAATTAACAAAGCCTGTGAAGAGATCAATACAATTGACAAACCTTTAACTGGATATAAAGAAATAGAGAGGATACTAATAACTAAAATCAGAAATGAAAAGAAGGATATTAATATTAATGTTGTTGAAAAAAAAGAGAAGGAATAAAAGAGGATACTATGAACAACTGTATGTCAATAAATTAGATGAACTAGGTGACGTAGAGAAATTCTTAGAAACAAACACATAAACTACCTACATTGACTCAAAAAGAAATAGAAGATCATACCAAACTAATTACTTATAAAGGGATTGACTCAATAATCAAAAATCTCCAAACAAAGAAAAACCAAGGACCACATGGCTTCACAGGGGAATTCTAACAAACATTCTGAGAAGATTTAATCCAATTCTATTCAAACTCTTCCATAAAATTGAGGAGGAGGGAACAGTCCCTGGTTCATTTGGTGAGGCCTACATCACCTTAATACCAAAGCCAAATAAATATACCACAAGGGGAAAAAAAGCTACATATCAATATCTCTTAAGAATAGAAATGCAGAAATCCTTAACAAAATACTAGCAAACCAAATCTAACATTATACTAAAAGAATGATACACCATGATCAAGCAGTATTTATGCACGATTGGTTCAAAACAATGAAAACCAATTAATGTAATATGCTACATGAGCAGAATGAAGGGGAAATTACACATGATCATCTCAGTTAATGCAGAAAAGACTTTTGACAAAATCCAGCAATTTTTCATAATAAAAACACTTAGAACACCAGGAATAGAAGGAAACTTTCTTAACATGATAAAGGGCATATATAAAAAGCCCACAGCTGGCCTCATACTTAACAGTGAAGACTGAAATCTTTCACTCTAATATCAGTAACAAGATAAGGATTGCACAATGTTACCACAGCTCTTCAATATTGTACTGGGAGTCCTTACCAGAGCAATTAGGCAAGACAAAGAAATAAAAGGCATCCAATTTGAAAAGGAAGAAGTCAAGTTTCCCTATTTCTTATTGTTCTAGTTTGCTAGCTGCCGAAATGCAACACACCAGAGAGGGATTGGCTTTCAATAAAAGGGGATTTATTTAGTTAACATATAGTTCTTCAGAGGAAAGGCAGCTAAACTTTCAACTGAGGCTCTTTCTTAGGTGGGAAGGCACAGGGCAATCTCTCCAAGCCTCTGGGTTCCAACAGCTTTCCCCGGGGTGATTCCTTTCTGCATCTCCAAAGGCCTGGGCTGAGCTGCGAGTGCTGAGATGAGGTACGCTTTGCTGCTTGGACTGTGCTATGTTGAGCTCTCTCATTTAAGCACCAGCCAATTATATCAAGCATCATTCATTGCAGCAGGCACACCTCTTAGCCGACTGCAGATGTAATGAGCAAGAGATGAGGTTCACGTACCATTGACTCATGTCCACAGCAATAGAAGTAGGCACCTTCATCTAGCCAAGTTGACACCTGAACCTAACTACTACACATATGATATGATCCTACATACAGAAAATCCTGAAAAATCCACAACAAAGCTCTGAGAGCTAATAAGTGAATTCAGCAGTGGGGCAGGGTATAAGATCAACACCCCCAAATAACTACTGCTTCTGTACACAAGAGATGACCAATAAGAAGAAATCAAAGGAAAATTCCACTCACAATATCAACTAAAACAATCAAATACAAGGAATAAATCTAATCAAGGACACAAAGGACTTGTATGCAGAAAACTACAAAACATTGCTAAAAGAAAGCAACGAGCTAAATAAGTGGAAGGTCATTCTGTGTACATTCATGGATTGGAAGACTAAACGATCATTACCATGTCAACACTCCTAAAACAATTTATAGATTGAGTGCAATCCCAATTAAAATTCCAAGAACCGTCTTTGCAGAAATGGAAAAGCCAATCATCAAATTTATATGGTAGGATAAGGGGCCCCAAATAGCTGAAGTTATCTTGAAAAAGAAAAATGAAATTGGACCCACACTTCCCAATCTTAAAACTTATTACAAAACCACAGTAATCAAAACAGCAAGATAATGGCATAAGACAGACATACAAACCAAAGGAATTGAATTGAAAGCTCAGAAATCAACCCTCACATTTAGGGCCAACTGATATTTGACTAGGAAGCAAAGGCCACTCAAGTGAAAAAGAATACTCTCCTCAACAAATGGTGCTGGGAGAACTGGATCTCCATTGAAAAAACAAATAAGGAGAAGGACCTCTACCTCACATATTTAAAAATCAATGCATATTGGTTTTCTGTCTCTTGATATTGGTTTTTCTGTCTCTTGGGAAACATTGATTTTCTGTCTTTTGGAAACAATGAAATTATCTAAAATTGGGAATGTTGATGGACTGTGGCTTGGGGCCCTTTACATGATGCCTGATGAATGCAGGTGGCTGAAGGATGTACTGATGGAGAAGTAGATTGGCGAACGATGGTGTATGCTTATGAAAGAAGGTTGTGCTGCTACAAAAAGGAACAAAGTCATGAGGCTTGCAACGATGTGAATGAATATGTGGGACATTTGGTGAGACAAAATAAGCCAGAAACAAAAACAACAGTGGTATGGTCACCTTTAGAAAATGCTAATAAGAAAATAGGGGCCAATTTGTAAGCCTTTAGAGCAGACACATTAAGTCCAGAGTGGTGATGATTATTTCTGGATTTTGAGAGGCTTTTATATATATGTAACCTGATACTTAGAGAGAAGAATGAAGCTGAACATGTTGGGGTTAAAGTAATTCAGAACATAGGGGTAAGGAAGACAGTGTCTGTATTTTAGAATTGCACATATTCTTTGACACCAATGAAAGAAAGATTTATTTGATCTGGAACTGAAGTTTTCTGTAGTGCATAATCTAATTCAACCTATCTTTATAGCTCATTTGACCCCCTGAAACACAGGGAGCACAGAATTAGAAAGAGGTCCTTTAATCCTATATAGATTATTGTAATGCCTGGAAACATCCTTGAGTATAAGAAGCAGATAATCAAAAGTATTCTCAAAGTCCCCTGAGGGAGGGGAGAAACACTATAGAACTATTAAACCTTGCTATCAGGGAATCCCCTGATACTGTGTCAAACTTTAGGGGTGCCCAAATCAATTGGCCATGCCTCAATCATGAAGCTAACTCTTGCGAAGTTTATGTAGGTAGCAGAGAAGCTTAGATTACCTATAGGCATGCCTAAGAGTTACTTCTGGAGGACCTCTGTTATTGTTCAGATTTGGCCTCAGTCTCTCTAAGCCCTACTCTGCAAGTGAAATCATTGCCCTCCCCCCAGGTGGGACATGGCATCTTGGGGTGAAAGTCTCCCTGGCAATGTGGGAGAGGACTCCCAGGGATGAATCCAGACCTGGCACCTTGGGATCAACAATTACATCCTGACCAAAAGGGGGAAAAGAAGTGTAAGTAATAAAATTCAGTGTCAGAGAGAGTTCAAATAGTCGAGAGGCTACTCTGGAGGTTGCCCTTATGCAAGCTTCAGGTAGACCTTGCTACCTATCATAAACTGCCAGCCCCCAACCAGGACCATTCCAGCCAATCCTAAAGAACACCTAGGGCTATATATAAGACTCCACAAAGGTTCCATGCATTAAAGTAACTTTCCAGAAACCTACAACCCCCAGATGGGCCCCTGGTCCAGGTAAGTTCTGAAAAATATCCCAGCCTCTCCAGAACATCAGATAGTTCTGTCTCCCTACTTCATATTAGTGACAGACCCTTTCAAAATAAAAAATTTAGAATTGCCATAGCCCAAGCAATCCCAAAGAGAGGTATGGAAGATCAAAGGTAATGGTGGAATTATACACAGACGATAGGACTTAAGAAATGAATATGAATGCTGAATCATTAAATTGATATTTCTTTCAATCGCCAGTATTTTAGAGCAGGTATAAGTAAAAACATAAAATTGTAACCCATGTCAAGGTCTGAAATATGTTCTATAGCTAATCGTGGCGCAGTGCTTTGAAATTTATAGCTTTTTTGTTTATATGTTATTGTTCACAAAAAAAAGAAAAAAAAGTCGATTGTGATGATAAAAAAGTATTTAAGCCCTCTAGCCCCCTATATTTTGGAGTAGCTAGAAGGAAAAATATGAGAGGATCATGTGGTAGTCCATGACAAACTCTGGGGTCTATTCTGTGACCACTTTTTGAGGAGTGTTTTGAAAACTATTGCTTTTTTATTTCTTTGCTTTGTATATACGATAAACTATACAATAAAAAACTTTAAAAATCAATGCAAAATGGATTAAAGACTTAAATATAAGAGATAGAACTATCAAACTTGTAAAGGAAAAGACAAGGAAACATTTTGAAGATCTCGTGTCAGGCAATGGGTTTTAAGAATTTCCAACCAAAGCACAAGCAACGGAAGAAAAAAATAGATAAATGGGACCTCATCAAAATTAAAAACTTTTGTGCCTCAAGGGATTTTATTAGAAAAGTGAAACAACAACCTATGCAATTGGAGAAGATAGTTGGAAACCAGCTCTTCAATAAGGGTTTAATATCCAAAATATATTTTTAAAAATGCTTCAATTTAACTAAAAAGATGAAACAACCCAATTATAAAATGAGCAAAAGACATTAATAGGCATCTCTCCAAAGATGACTTACAAATGGCTAGAAAGCATAAGAAAAGATGCTCAACATTATTAGCCATCAGGGAAATGCAAATCAAAACCACAATGTGTTACCATTTCACACCCAGTAGAATGGGTTCTACTAAAAAAACAAACAGAAAAGTACAAGTGTCAGAGAGGATTTGTGGAAAAAGGGACACTCATTCATTGATGGTGGGAATACAAAAAGGTGCAGCCACTATGGAAGACATTTTGGCAGTTCCTCAGAAAGCTAAATCTAGAACTACCATACGACCTGGGAATCCCGCCACTAGGTATATACCCCTAAAAATTGAAAGCTGGGACTCGAACAGATGCTTGCACACCAATGTTCATGGCAATATTATTCACTTTTGCCGAAAGATGGAAGCAACCCAAGTGTCCATCAATTGAAGAATGGATAAACAAACTGTGGTATATATATATATAATGAAATATTATTCAGCTATAAAATAGAAGTCAACTCTTGATACATGCAACAACATGGATGAACCTTGAAGATATCATGTTGAGTAAAATAAGCCTGTCTCAAAAGGTAAATATTGTATGATATTACTGATTTGAAACAATTAGAATAAGCAAATTCATGCAGTCATAATATAGAATAGAGGTTACCAGGGGAAGAAGTGGCGATAGGGAATGGAAAGTTAAGGCTTGAAATGTACAAGGTTAATATTTGGAATGATGGAAATTTTTTGCTAATGGACCATGGTAATGGTGGCACACATTGTTAAGGCATTTAATAACATGAAATATATATCTATGATTAAAAGGGAAATGCTAGATTGTATATTTAATAATGGAATAATGTTTTAAAAACCCACAGAATTACATTGCACAAACAGTGAACCCTAAGTTAAACCATGGACTTAAATTAATGGTATCATTATAAAAATTTACTATCATCAATTATAGCAAATGTTCCACATCAGTGTAGGGTTTTGGTGGTGGAATGGTGTATAGCAATCCTGTATATTATGCATGAATGTTCTGTAAATCCACAATTTCTCTAATAAAAATAAGTGTGCATAAAAAAAGAGGTTAGTAAAAAAAAAAAACTCTAATGTATTATAAGGCAACTCGGATTTTCTGAAGCTTGTGTGTTCCTCCAAAATACATTGACCATATGAAATATATGATCCTTTGGATTGTTAACAATATAGAATTAACTGAATTTAAAATTAATAATAAGTTACTTTTTAGGATGTTAAGAAAAAAGATGCGACTATAGTCACAAAGAATATATTTGCATAAAGGTATTTGCATAAAGGGCCACAGGATGTTACATTTTGGTTGTCCACAGTGTGTTATAGCAAATAATCCATTTGATCAGGTGGCATCTGCTATGGATAACACATCGTTTTGAATTTATCTACTTAAAGTCATTCATTTTTAAAAAAGCTGAGTAGTGGGTGGTGGTGGGAGACAGGAAATTTTATTCATTCCTTGCCTTTTTACTCATCACTTGAAAACTGACAGGATATAATGGTGGAAAAAGTGCATATTGTAAAGCTTCTGAGAGTTTGTGAGTTCTCCATTCTTGTAAAACTTCACCTCCTTCTTATACTAATTCATGATTCTTGGCTCTTAGGTGAAAAAGAATATATTATAAAATAATACTGAGATGAAAACACATAATAAAAACAAATAAGAAGTTTCTATCAAAAATATAATTATAGTTACAAAAAACCTGGAAGTGAAAAACAGGGAATCAAAGCATTAAGGATTCAATTTACAAGAGGTGCATAAATATTGAAAATCCTGTCTTTTGCTATGAGAACATTTCATAGAATTAAATCATGATCACGTCGGCTACATCCACAGCTGATTCCATTTGTAATCAGCCAAGGGGAGTGTCTTCTTTAATGAGTGATGCTTAATCTAATCACTGGAAGCCTTTTAAGGAGGATTCAAAAGAGACAGGCTCTCTTCTTACTTCGGCCGGCAAGCCTCTCCTGTGGAGTTTGTCCAGACCTTCCATCAGAATAGTCAGCTTCACAGCCTGCCCTACAGATTTTGGACTCTATGTTCCCATGGTTATGTGAGACAGTTTTATAAATTTTATATTTATGAACATGTCCTGTTGATTCTTTTTCTCTAGAGAACCCTAACTAATACAGGTAGCGAGACCACTTCCTTGATAATCAATTAGGTCCTCATGTTCCCTATGAAATGTCAGGCTTATAGGTAGGGGATGGGTGGAAACTCCACTCAACAGAGAGGATTGGAAATTTTAAAAAGAATTATTATGTCCAATGGACAGAGTCATTCTAAAATAGATTTTATGTTGCCTATGAATAAGAGAGTCCATTTAAAAATTATTTATTTTTTACTTTAAAATGCAGAAGATTTATTTATTTCTCAGGTACAAATTATCAGGTAGAGTTAACTTTTCAAAAATGGGAGTATAGAGGGTGCAAGTGTAGTGCAGTGGTAGAATTCTTACCTGCCATGCAGGAGACCAAGGTTCCATGCACGTCCCAAACAAACAAACAAGCAAAACAAACCAAACCAAAAAATTCAACAAATGGTGCTGCAGCAAGGGGATCCTCACATGGAAAAAGAAAGAAATGTGACCCCCTGCCATACAGCATACCAAAAAAAAAAAAAAAAAAAACGGGAGTATAGTGAGTGGTATTTCAAACATGCACATCCCATCTGCTAAAGTAAAATGAAAGCAAGTGAGGATAACAGCGATAAATTCGGCCACAGTCAGCCTGTGATGAGCAGGGGCACATGTGGAAGTGATAGCATGTATGTTTTCCAGGAACTCCTGGGGAATAAGTTCCCCATGAACCACTAATTGTGGTAGGCTTAGTAAAGCTCCCTCAGATTTTCACATCCTAATCTCTGAGACCACTGAATATGTGATCTCACATGGCAAAATGCACGTTGCAGGTGTGGTTAAATTAAGGTCCTTGAAATGGAGAGATTATCCTGGATTATGTGGTGGGAGGGTGCTTATAGAGGGAGATAGGTCAGCAGTGGGAAATGAGCAGATGGATGCAAGCATTGGGGCGTGGTGCAAAGGAGGGGCTACAAGTCAAGCAGTGCAGGTGGCATCTTGATGCTGAAAAAGTCCAGGAAATTGATTCTCCTCTGAAATCTGCAAAAGAATTGCACCCTTGCCTACATCTTGATTTTAGTCTTCTCACCTCCAGAATATTTAGGAGAGTAAACTTGCACTGTTTTAAGCCACTGAGTTTGTGGGAATTTGTTGTAGCAGCCAGAGGAAACGTATATGTTAATATCAGTATTTCTATGGTAATGAAACTATTTCTTCTAATATTGTTAAATATTTCAGAAATTAAAGTGCTGGATAACAAAATTATTTTTCAGAGGAATTTTATAGACTTATAAGAAGGTTTTTAACTCAAATGACAAAATTGAAATAATCGTAAGTAAATATAGCAATAGCCATTATTTATCAAGTATATTCTATGTGCCAGACACTCTGCTAATCTTTTAAATTACATTAACACTTTTAATTGAATTCTCATGCAACCTTATTTGTTAAAAGTTAATAGCCACCTTTTGTAGATAAGGAAACAAGGGCTAAGGAGGAATTAAGCTAGTCAGTAGGAGAGCTTTCAAATGCTGCTGCAGCTGCATGTCCATCATCCAGAGGGCAGGGAGGGCGCAAGGGAAGAAATTAGCTTTAAAAATGGTTATATTCCAGCATGAAATAAAAATACCTCAATTTTTGTCAGAGTTTTCCACTTAAAAGGGGATGGGGTGTCATTCTCTATTAATAGTAGCGTATCTGATGACTTTAAATATTGGGCGTATACTTATATTAAATATGGTGTTGACGTTAGAAACAAATCCATTAAATAATTCTGATTTCTCTATAAATCTAACAAGGGAAGTTTTATGGCATATTGATTTTCCTTTATACTTATTTCACAACCTCAGTTAGGAACCATAAAAGATATTTTGTACATATGTCTACCTTATATTGCAATGGCAGCTAATATTTTAAATGACATTATCAAATTCTTGCTTCTATAATATTGCTTCAATCATTTTATAATACGTTATGTCAAACGATTCTTGAATAACAGCAACAGAGTTCCAACTTTAGTAGATTCAGAAGGTCTCAGTATTGGAATAAAGAAAGAGTAGTTATTCAACCCAGTATCATTGTGCCTGCATATACTCAGTCCTTAGAATTCAAAAGATATAAGGTGCAGCTTTTTTTGAAGAACTATGAATGAATTTTCCCAGCTGCTGTAATGTTTTGTGACATCTAACATGCTTGCTTCTCCTTTGGAAATGTTTTCATGGCTAAAATAATCTTTTGACTTAGACACTCTAATTTGACTAATACATGTGCTTAAAATGTGTGATTTCTACATATCAGATAGACATCACTAAGCCAATTTTTCAATTTTCAATAAGGAATAGAATTTCCACACTGCCTGGGAACAGTGTGGAACAGCTTTTCACCACATTCCCCATCAAATAGAGGGCTGGAGACAAATGACCAATTGTTGGTCTTTAGAGCATTTTTTTCCTAGCTTCTTTGTAGAAAATCACTTTTCCTTCAACATGCAGTTTCTTCAGACAGATTCAGTACATTTATAGGAACACAGATTTTTTCAACATTATGATTCCAGCCATGGTTCATCTGATTGGGCATTTGCATTTCATAAATGTTAATCCAAAGTACTTGCAAAGTATTCTCTTCATAGCATACATTTTTGAGACATTGACTTCTCAATGAGAAGTATTGAGACAATGAGCAGTATTATTGCTCATTCCTCCTATTTCAGAGAAATTCATTATTCATGAATTTATTTACCTGACTGTATTTCTCTCCTTCCCTCTTTCTCTATCTATTGTTTTCTTTTCTCTCTTTTTTTTCATTTCTTCCTCTGAGGCTTTCTTCTTTTCCTAATTTCCTTCCTTTCCTTCCTCTTGGTAAAAATCCAGTGTTCTCCCCTGGATGATGAATTGGCTGAGTAGTCTCCTGAGTCCTTCCTTTCATATGTCCCAGGTAGGGTGATAGTAGCTCACACCTGTTCCCCAGCAATCAGAGCAGTTGGGGTTCAGATACTCTTATTTTTTATAATTTCTTTCTTAAGTCAGACCAGCCTACCTGCATGCGCCATAATTTCTACACAAGCTATACCTGTCAGAATCAAATTAATAACTCTTGGACAATTTCCTCTTCCTATTTAAACAGTTAAGATTTTTAAAAATTATTATCTAGATATCATGGTAAGATGGTAGGGAGATTCTCACCAGGGCCACAGTGTCATCTAATGGAAAAAGCTGGGCTTTAGAATCACACATCTTGCAATCATGGATCAGTCTGAAGGTAGCAGCACAGCTATGGGTATAAGTAATATTTATTATAACTGATGAACCAATATTGTTGCATTATTAGAAACTAAAGGCCATAGTTTACATTAGTGCTTACTATTTTTTGTTATAGCATTCTAAGCATTATAATACCATTTATCCATCATGACAGTTTCATACATAATAGTTTCACTGCCCTAAAAATGCAGTGTACTCTACCTATTTATCCCTTTCCTCTCTGCTCCCCTGGCAGCAACTGATAATTTTACTACCGCTATAGATTTTCCTTTTCTGTATGTCATATAGTTGGAATCATACAGTATGTATCCTTTTCAGATCAATTTCTTTCACTTTGCAATATGAGTTAAGTTTCTTCCATGTCTTTTATATAGCTTAATAGTTCCTTTCTTTTCATTGCCGAATGTATTCGTTTAAGTTACCAAAATGCAACATGCCAGAAATGGAACAGCTTTCAAAAAGGGATTTTAATAAGGCACAAGTTTACAGTTCTAAGGCCATAAAGTCCTAACTAAGGCATCCACAGAAGATACGTTAGCTCAAAGAAGGCTGGTCTGCGAAGGCATGTGGCTGGCATCTGCTGGTTGCTTGCTCCTGGGCTCTGTTGCTTTCAGCCTCTGTTCCTGTGCGTGTTCCTCACTTTGCTTCTCCAGGGCTGGCCTTAATCTCTTGGCTTCCCTTGGCTCTCTCCAGATTTTGGCTTGCTTAACATCTCATGGGAAGGACATGGTGACAAATGCTGGGCTCCAAGCATCTCTGAACATCAGTGTCTCTGACAGCTCTGAAGCAACTCTTTTCCAAGCACCTCTATTGGCTCTGTTCTCCAAGTAGCAGCATCCGTGTCAGCTCTGAGGTTTCTTCAAAATGGTTCCCCTTTTAAAGGACTCCAGTAAATTAATCAAGGTCCACATGAATGGGTGGAGTTACATCTACATCTCATAAAAAGTTACACCCGCAAATGGGCACATCACAACTCCGTGGAGATAATCAAATTAAAAGTTTCTGCTCTACGGTGTTGAATCAGGATTAAAAGAAACAGTTGCCCACAAAATTGGATCAGGATTGTAACATGGCTCTTCTGGGGTACATAATAACTTCAAACTGACATAATGAATAATACTCTATCATATGAATTTTACCACAGTTCGTTTATCCATTAACCTATTAAAAGATCTCTTGGTTGCTTCCAATTTTGGCAATTATGAATAAAAACTGTTATAAAGAATCACATGCAGGTTTTTGTGTGGACATAAGTTTTCAACTCATTTGGGTAAATACCTAGGGGCATGATTTCTGGATAAGATGAAAAGCCTATTCTTAGCTTAGCAAGAAATTGTCAGACTGTCTTTCAAAACAGGCTTATCAGTTTGCTTTCTTGCCAGCAATGAAGGAGAGTCTCTGGTGCTCCACATTCTTATTGTTAGAGTTTTAGGCTTTACCCATGCAAATTGGTCTGTACTGGTATCTCATTGCTCTTTTAGTTTGCAATTTCCTAATTACATGATGATGAGCATCTTTCCATATGCTTATTTTCCATCTGTAAATCTGCTTTGGTAAAATGTTTCTTCAGCTCTTTTGCCCTATAGTAAGGCTCAGCTTCTCCGATACGTACATAAATTTCACAAGAGTAAGACTCCAGACTGCATAAACCTTTCTTCCTTTGGTCTCAAAGAGTATATGTGATTTTAAAATATAGACAATGTCTTCCTTACCCTTGTGTTCTGAATTAATTTAACCCTGGCCTGATTGGCTTCATTTTTATCTCTAAATATGGAACTATTAAACCTATAGGCATGCCTAAGGGTTCCTTCTGGAGGACCTCTTTTGCTGCTCAGATGAGGCCTCAGTCTCTCTGAGCCCAACTCTGGAAGTGGAATAATTGTCCTCCCCTCCTATGTGGAACATGACATCCGGGGGTGAAAGTCTCCCTGGCAGTGTGGGAGATGACTCCCAGGGATGAGTATGGTACTGGCACTGTGGGGTAAACAATTCCATCCTGACCAAAATGTGGAAAAGAAGTGTAACTAATAAAGTATCAGTGGCAGAGAGCGTTCAGATAGAGTTGAGAGGCTACTCTGAGGTTGCTCTTATGCAAGCTTCAGTTAGACATTGCTACCTATTATAACTTGCCAAACACCAACCAAGACCATTCCAGCCAATCCTGAAGAACACTTAGGGCAATATATAATATTCCACAAGGGTTCCATTCACTAGAGTAACTTTCCAGAAACCTACAACCTCCAGATGGGTCCCTGGACCAGATAAGTCCTGAAACCTAGAAAGCCCAGCATTTCCAAAACATCAGATAATTGCATCTCCTTACCCCATATTATTGACAGACCACTCCAACATGAAAAAATTAGAATGCCCATAGCCCAAACACCCCTCAAAAGAGGGATAGAGAGGTCGAAGGTGATGGTGGAGTTATGCAGAGAGGATAGGATTTAACAAATGAATACAATTACTGAATCATTAAACTGATATCTCTTTAAGTCTCCAGTATTTTAGAGCAGTTAGAAGTAAAACCCTAAAATTGTGGAATTATAACCCATTCTAAATTCTGAAATATGTTCTACAACTAATTGTGGTGCTCTGCTTTGAAATTTATTGCTTTTTTGTATATATGTTATTTTTCACCAAAAAAAAAGGAAAGAAAAGTTTATTGTGATGATAAGAAAAAAACTGTTTATGCTTTCTAGCCTCTTGTATTCTGGTGAAGCTAGAAGGAAAAATCTGAAAGGACTGTATGGTGGCCCATGACAAACTCTGGGATCTGTCCTGTAACTACTTGTTGAAAACTATTGGCTATTTCCTTTTTTGCATTGCATATGTGTTATATTATACAATAAAAAAATTAAAAAATCAGTTGACCATAGATTTGGTGGTCCATATCTGTACTCTTGATTCAATTCCATTGGTTAGTACTTCTATCTTTGGGCTCATACCAAGCTGTTTTGACCACTGTGGCTTTATAATAAGTTTTAAAGTCAGGAAGTGTTAATCCTCCCATTTTGTTCTTATTTTTCAGTATGCTTTTAGCTATTTGAGGTCACTTTCCCTTTGAGATGGATTTGGCAAAAAGCTTTTTTACATCTTCAAAGTAAGTTGTTGGGATTTTGATTGGTACTGTGTTGAATCTATAGAACAATTTGGATAAAATTGACATTTTAACTACATTTAGCTTTCCTATCCATGAGCAAGGAATCTCTTTCCACCTATTTAGAGCTTCTTTGATTTCTTTTAGCAATGTTATGTAGTTTTCTGTGTACAAGTCCTTTACATCCCTGGTTAAGTTCATTTCTAAGTTCTTGACTCTTTTAGTTGCTATTTTGAATGGAATTTTTTCCTTAACTGACTCCTCAGCTAGGTCACTGCTTATGTATAGAAATGTTATTGATTTTTGCACATTAATTTTATATCTCGCCACTTTGCTGAATTTGTTTATTTGCTCTAGTAACTTTGGTGTAGATTTCTCAGGATTTTCCAAGTATAGTATCATGTCATCTATAAATAATGAAAGTTTTACTTCATCATTTCCAATCTGGATACATTTTACTTCTTCATTTTGCCAGATTACTCTAGCTAAAACTTCTAACACAATGTTGAATAATAGTGGTGACAGTGGGCAGCCTTGTCTCACTCCTGATCTTAGAGGGAAAGCCTTCAGTCTCTCTCCATTGAGTACGATGCTGGCTATAGTTTTTTCATACATTCCATTTATCATATTGAGGTAGTTACCTTTGATTCATATCCTTTGGAGTGCTTTCACCAGAAAAGGATGTTGAATTTTGTCGAATGCTTTTTCAGCTTCAATCAAGATGATCATGTGATTTTTCCGTTTTGATTGTTAATGTGCTGTATTACATTAATTAATTTTCTTGTATTGAGCCATTCTTGCATTCCTGGTATAAACCTGACTTGGTCGTGGTGCATAATTCTTTTAATGTGATATTGGATTCGATTTTCTAATATTTTGTTAAGAATTTTGCATCTATGTTCACTAGGGAGATTGACTTGTAGTTTTTCTTTCTTATAGCATCTTTACCTGGTTTTGGTAATAACATGATGTTAGCTTCATAAAAAGTTAGGTAGAGTTCCTTTTTCCTCAAGTTTTTGGAAAAGTTTCAACAGGATTGGTGTTAGTTCTTTCTGGAATGTTCGATAAAATTTCCCTGTGAAGCCATCTGGCCCTGGGTTTTTCTTTGTAGAAAGATTATTTTTTATGACTGATTGAATTTCTTTACTAATGATTGGTTTGTTGAGATCTTCTTCCTGAATCAGTGTAGCTTGTTTCTGTGTTTCCAGGAATTTGTCCATTTCATCTAAGTTGTCTAGTTTGTTGGCATAAAGTTATTCATAGTATCCTCATATGATTTCTTTTATTTCTTCAGGGTCTATGGTTATGCAACCCTTCTCATTTCTGATTTTGTTTGCATCCTCTCTCTTTTTCTTTATCAGTCTTGCTAGCGCATCAACTTTATTGATTTTCTCAAAGAACCAACTTTTGGTTTTATTGATTCTTTTTATTGTTCTTTTGTTCTCCCATTCATTTAACTGCTTTAATCTTTGTTATTTCTCTTCTATTTGCTTTGGAGTTGGTTTGCTATAACTGCTCAAGTTATATCAGATGAGTAGTTAAGTGCTTGATTTTGCTCTTTCTTGTTTTTTGATGTATGCATTTAGGGCAATAAATTTTCCTCTCAACACAGCCTTTGCTGCATCCCATAAATTCTATATGTTGTATTCTCATTTTCATTCATCTCCAGATAGCTACTGATTTCTCTAGCAATTTATTTTTTGACCCACTTGTTATTTAAGAGTGTGTTATTTAATCTACATATATTTATGAATGTTCTCATTCTTTAGTGGCTATTGAGATCCAGCCTCATTCCACTGTGATCAGAAAAAGTGGTTTAAATAAGTTCAATGTTTTTAAATTTGTAAAGATCTGTTTTGTGCCCCAGAATATGATCTATCCTGGAGAATGTTCCATGAGCACTAGAGAATAATGTATATCCTGATGTTTTGGGATACAATGACCTATATATGTCTGTTAGGTCTAATTCATCTATCAATTTGTTTAACTTCTCTATTTCCTTGTTGATCTTCTGTCTGGTTGTTCTATCTATAGAGCAGAGTGGTGTATTGAATTCTCCTACTATTATTGTTGAAACATCTTTTGCTCCCTTCAGTTTTGCCAATGTTTGTCTCATGTACTTTGAAACCCCTTAATTGGGATAAAAGCATTTATGATATTTTTTCTTAGTGAATTGTCACTTTAATTAATATATAGTGTCCTTCTTTGCCTCTTATGATGTCTTTACTTTTAAAGTCTATTTGTCTGATGGTATAGCTACTCCTGCATTCTTTTGGTTACAGCTTGCATTAAAAATCTTTTTTTCCATCCTTTCACTTTCAATCTATTTTATCCTTGTGTCTAAATTGGGCCTCTTCCAAGCAATATGTAGTTGGATTATATTTCTTAATCCATTCAGTCTATCTGAATCCTTTAATTGGTAAGTTTAGTCTGTTAACATTCAAAGTTACTACTGAAAAGGTATTCCTTGAATCCACCGTCTTATTTCTGGATTTTACTTGTGAGATCTATATATTCTTTTCCCTCTTTCTCTTTTTATCCTTTAAGTTACCATTACTTATGCTCTTCAACTCTGTGCCCACCTCCAGACCTCCCTCTCCTGTCTTTTTTTTTCAACTGGCAGAACTCCCTTCAATATTTCTTTTAGGGCCTGTCTCTTGTGTAAGAGAAAAAATTTAATCTCTCTTTCAGTTTTGAGGAACAATTTGACTGGTTACAGAATTCTTGGCTTTAAGTCTTTCTCTTTCAGGATCTTAAATATATCATACCACTGCCTTCTTGCCTCCATGGTGCCAGTTGAGTAAGTCTGAACTCAGTCTTCTGTGGTTTCCCTTATATATAGTAGATTCTTTTTCTCGTGCCACTTTCAGAATTTTCTGCTTCTCCTCAACATTTGACTGACTAATTAGTATGTTTCTTGAGGAAAACCTATTTGGATTTACTCTATTTGGAGTTCTTTGAGCTTCTTTGACTTGTATCTTTGTGTCCTTTAAAAAGGTTGGAAAGTTTTCCCCCTTTATACCCTCAACTACTCTTCCTAGCCTTTGACTCTTCTCTTCCCCTTCTGGGACATCAGTGATTCTTATGTCTGTGTGCTTTGTTTTGCCTATCATTTCCTTGCAATCCAATTCAAATTTTTCTTTTTTTTTTGCCATTTATTGTTTTGAGTGTTTGAAATCAGTATTCCTGTCCTCTAGTTCACTTATTCTTTCTTCTGTCTCTTCAAATTTGCTCTTGTGTATCTCTAGTATGTTTTTTATTTGGTTTACAGAATCTTTAATCTCTGTGATATCTGCTATTTTTCTATTTATTCTTTTAAATTCCTTTTTATGCTCTTGTAGCGTCTGCTTAATCACTTTTATGTCATTAGCCATCCAATTATTATATTTAGTAGAGCTATATGAACATCTTTCATTAATTGTTCCAAAGTCTGTGTCTTCTCTGGTGTTTTAATATGGTCATTAGGCTGGGCTATGGGACATGGTAGATTTTAAATACATATTTATGAAAACAGAGCTCCAAAGCAGTCATATATGTGGGCATCAAATTTATTCATTCATAAATTCCACAAATATGCAATAATGGCAATAACACAATAATGGCCCATTACATGTGAACCATTGTGGAAGATGCTTGAGATATAAATGTACATAATAGTGAATCAAAAGAATCTGAAAATGGTCTTTGAGACTGTGCCTAGGTATGAGACTATATCTCGTGAAACAAAGGATATATTATTTTAAAATACAAGCTGTAGACAGTTCCAGAAAGATGGCAGAATAGGATAGATCGAGTTCAGGCCTGATCCAAGTAAAAGTTAGAGAAGGGATGGGAGGGTGACTGAGTTGGTGATTCCAGAATGTAACTAATCTGGGAGATTCTGCTGCACCACATAGGGTGACCCTGGTTGCAAAAGCTGAGGAATTGAGAAGCAGAGAACCGGAGCCTATCACAGAAGCCCGGAACCCTCAGGAGTGCACGGATGGGGAGACAGGGACTAGGAAAGCCAGGCCACGTTCCTTGAATGCGCTACCCTCACCAGTGCAGCCCCATAACCCATGACTCACCCCACATCCCACGCACCTGAACCCCACCCCCCACCCCCACTCCCCATGCTCCAAGCACCCCCGCCTGGCCAACACCTTGCACAGTACACTCTCACC